>JAWNNL010000940.1:0-15560 GCA_035045005.1 Liodrosophila aerea | reverse complement strand
GATCTGCAGAGTATATTGTGTGTTGCAACCTATAACCTGCAATCACGCTCTGAACCATCTAACTGCTACCTTTTGGCACATGGGATGCATACTACATTTTGTTGCCTGTTAAATGGAACAAAACGTCGTATGTGCTCCAACTGCTGATGTTGACTACATTCACCTGATAGTTTCCACTATCAGATGATGTATAAACACTTGTGCTAACTAAGTATTAAAACTGCAACCTTGCTTTAAACCAGCTAACTGCTACCCTTTGGTGCATGGGACGTTTTGCGTCTTGTTACCTGTTAGATGGAACAAGAAGCTTTATATGCTCTTGCCACCGATATTATATGCTAATCAGGATTATATCCCTGCCAACTAACTGCCACCCTCTGTGTTGGGGCTGTATATCGTCTTATTACCTGTTAGATGGAATAAGGCATCCTGTACAATCCCATATTATACACACATCCTTATATCTGTACAAGGCATGTTATGCATAAGAATTCAGTACGCGAGATGTGTACTAGTCAAGTATTTGCAAGCCAACATGCCAGCCAGTATAGTTGATGCAAGGATTGTTGCGATTAACAACCACATATGGTAATATCTGCATCTTGATCAGTCCAGTAACTTTCTGCTCACCTGAGCTCTGCGAGCTAGCTTAGATACAATTCACATCCTTGCACTCTGTGCATGGTATGTAGTGTATTAGCAAAGAATTTAGTATGCGAGAGTGTACTAGTCAAGTATTTGCACCAGCATTGCATGCCAACCAGCACAGTTGTGCGGGGTATTTAAAACAACCGTATATGGTAATTATCTGCATCATGATCAGTCCAGTAACTTTCTGCTCAATCTGAGATCTGCGCGCTTGCAAAAGATATAAATACATAAGGCCCAGAATCACATGGAACCTCTTTAATGCTGCGTCGCGGTGGTAACTTGCTATTGTTCATCCTTAGCATCTATTTGCTAGCCTGGGATGTTAATGATAGTAGTAATTATACATAGGTGTGTGTGTTTTAGACCTACATCTATTATGAAAAAAAACGAAACGAACAAAACAAATTAATACGGATATAGTGACTTAATAAACTAATGTATATCATTCAATTTACATTATATATACAGTGTGCCCCTGCCACATACGGCTTGAGAGTTTCTCTGACTCTGATTGTGATTGTGATTTCTGATTCAACTGTACTAGCTGCTCACTGCTGCGCTACAACAACAACAGCATACAACTACATACAGTGACCAACAACATACATACGTACATACAGTGACGTATAAGCAACTATAGCCGCCGCTATAAGGTTAGTGCCTGTCAATTTCTATACATATACATACATACATATATGCATATATATGCAAACATACATATGCCATATATACACATACATTTTGCCTACCCCTGCCTCTGCCCCTGCCCCTGCCCATTGCCACTGATCTTGCTGCTGATGATGCTACTGCTGCTGCTGCTGTTGTTATTATTATTGTTGTTGGCGGCCCATATATATAAATGAATGATGCTTGCTTACCACCACCACAACACCACCACATACTCTCTCGGCGAGAGTACACACAAGTGGCAGCCTCTCTCTTACATATACTTACACACACACAACAAACACACACACAGTATGCTTTCACCCAAAACGCATGCTCGCTATCGGTATTATTATTATCAAACAACACACCCATGCACTCATGCAACACACCTACACACACACACACACACACACATTTGTGTATACAGATGGCTGTCTGCCTGTCTGTCTGCCTGTTTTTCATATTTTTATGCTTTTCATATTTTCACTATTTGCCTATCTGGCAATTTGCTCGTTTTGTCGTTCTGACAACTTATCAAACTACCCACGCTGTTTAGCATATGCGCTGCTGCTGCTATGACACAACACAACACAGCCGGGTCCAAACCAACACAACACAACGCAACCGAATCCAACCGGATCCAACCCAACTCAACTCAATTCAAAACAGCCAAAGCGTGAGCGCGCGCAACCAAAAGCAACCAAAGAGAGGGCGCAACCAAAAGCGCAACCAAAGAGAGCGCAACCAAAACCAACCAAAGAGTGCGCAACTAAAACAGCCAAGGCCAAGGCCAGCCAGCTAAATTGGAATGAAAATACAATAACACATATGCAGAGCAAAGCAAGCTCTCTCCCACATTATAGATACACTGCAAAATAAATGTTACAAATATATATTACCATATTACCATTTTTTCATTAAAAAATTAGCTGAAAAACAATAATAATTGCCTGAAAATAAACACAATAATAGTCTGCATATTTCATCATCACCATCTGTGCATAATACAACAACACACACATGCACACATGCACATGCATATCCATATTGTGTGTATTCTTGCTCTTTACCATTTTGAGAGTCTCTCCTCCTTTTTCTTCTCCATATTCTTGATAAATCAAACAATATAACAATGTAAGATCATAATTATGTGCTTACACAGACATAAAAACTGTCTCCTGCCTATACACCCACTACAAGTCCAAAAGCAGGAAATGCCTGCACTTAACTATATATACAACTTAAATTCAAATAATTAAATTGTGTCCTTGCTAATTCTCTCTCTCTCTCTACCATTTGAGAGCCTCTTCTTATTCTCTTAATCACCACTGTCTATTTTTATTATATTCATAATAAACTGCTAATCCATTGTCATGCCTTTTTATAATCCACTCCGCTTAGAATGGCTCCTAAAAATATTACAACTAAAAAGAAGAGAAACCAAAGAATCTACGACACAGACTCGGACTCTGAAAACATTGACCCTGTAAATGTACCAGAAAAGGCTATCGTAACAAGTTGCATTACCTTAAAGGAACCATATACAATTCAATCATCATGCCAACAAGAAAAGTGCTCACCCAATAGGCTTCCCCTGGTAACGGCTGATAAAAGTAACCTGCAGCAAAACAACGATTCAGACTCAGAATCGGATAATACCAATCCTGTTGATTTCTCTGTTCTTAAGAACAGCTCTAGAGATGAGGTCCTTAAATTTTTCATTAATGATACCAAAAGATTCATCAAAAAATATAAGAAAATAAAAAATGTACACTCAAGTATAAGTAAACCCAGAACTACAACTACTAGAGGTCAAGTTTCTAAAGAATCATCAGTAACAAAAGGATTATATCCAGCAAACTACATTGAGGCTGACTGGTCTCCAACCATTAAATTAAAAAGAATAAATGTACAAAAAACTATTGTAGACGTTCTCATTGAAAGTAGACAAAAAAATATTAAAAACCTCATAATCAAAAAACTAAATTAAAAAAAAAAAAAAAAAAAAAAAAAATAAAGCAATTAAAACAAATAAAACAAAAATCTTTCAGTTCCCAATTGCCAATCAATCAGTAACTACACCCATACTTACCTGTCTATTATTTAGTAACGATTAATACAATACATCAATTGCATTCCTGCACTTACCATGGTTATGCCCAATCCAATTTGTATCTGAGAACTTGCTACTGCATTCTTAGACTCCGTACCAACCCAATTGCCAATCAATCATTAATTACACCCTTACTTACCTGTCTTTTATTTAGTAACGATTAATACATCAATTGCATTCCTGCACTTACCATGGTTATGCCCAATCCAATTTGTATCTGAAAACTTGCTACTGCATTCTTAGACTCCGTACCAACCCAATTGCCAATCAATCATTAATTATACCCATACTTACCTGTCTATTATTTAGTAACGATTAATACAATACATCAATTGCATTCCTGCACTTACCATGGTTATGCCCAATCCAATTTGTATCTGAGAACTTGCTACTGCATTCTTAGACTACGTACCAACCCAATTGCCAATCAATCAGTAATTACACCCATAATTACCTGTCTTTTATTTAGTAACGATTAATACAATACATCAATTGCATTCTTGCACTTACCATGGTTATGCCCAATCCAATTTGTATCTGAGAACTTGCTACTGCATTCTTAGACTCCGTACCAACCCAATTACCAATCAATCATTAATTACACCCTTACTTACCTGTCTTTTATTTAGTAACGATTAATACAATACATCAATTGTATTCCTGCACTTACCATGGTTATGCTCAACCCAATTGTATCTGAAAACTTGCTACTGCATTCTTAGACTCCGTACCAACCCAATTGCCAATCAATCATTAATTACACCCATACTTACCTGTCTTTTATTTAGTAACGATTAATACAATACATCAATTGCATTCCTGCACTTACCATGGTTATGCCCAATCCAATTTGTATCTGAGAACTTGCTACTGCATTCTAAGACTCCGTACCAACCCAATTGCCAATCAATCATTAATTATACCCATACTTACCTGTCTATTATTTAGTAACGATTAATACAATACATCAATTGCATTCCTGCACTTACCATGGTTATGCCCAATCCAATTTGTATCTGAGAACTTGCTACTGCATTCTTAGACTACGTACCAACCCAATTGCCAATCAATCAGTAATTACACCCATAATTACCTGTCTTTTATTTAGTAACGATTAATACAATACATCAATTGCATTCTTGCACTTACCATGGTTATGCCCAATCCAATTTGTATCTGAGAACTTGCTACTGCATTCTTAGACTCCGTACCAACCCAATTACCAATCAATCATTAATTACACCCTTACTTACCTGTCTTTTATTTAGTAACGATTAATACAATACATCAATTGCATTCCTGCACTTACCATGGTTATGCCCAAACCAATTTGTATCTGAGAACTTGCTACTGCATTCTAAGACTCCGTACCAACCCAATTGCCAATCAATCAGTAATTACACCCATACTTACCTGTCTATTATTTAGTAACGATTAATACAATACATCAATTGCATTCCTGCACTTACCATGGTTATGCCCAATCCAATTTGTATCTGAGAACTTGCTACTGCATTCTTAGACTCCGTACCAACCCAATTGCCAATCAATCATTAATTACACCCATACTTACCTGTCTTTTATTTAGTAACGATTAATACAATACATCAATTGCATTCCTGCACTTACCATGGTTATGCCCAATCCAATTTGTATCTGAGAACTTGCTACTGCATTCTAAGACTCCGTACCAACCCAATTGCCAATCAATCAGTAATTACACCCATACTTACCTGTCTATTATTTAGTAACGATTAATACAATACATCAATTGCATGCCTGCACTTACCATGGTTATGCTCAATCCAATTGTATCTGAAAACTTGCTACTGCATTCTTAGACTCCGTACCAACCCAATTGCCAATCAATCATTAATTACACCCATACTTACCTGTCTTTTACTTAGTAACGATTAATACAATACATCAATTGCATTCCTGCACTTACCATGGTTATGCCCAATCCAATTTGTATCTGAGAACTTGCTACTGCATTCTTAGACTCCGTACCAACCCAACTGCCAATCAATCATTAATTACACCTATACTTACCTATCTTTTATTTAGTAACGATTAATACAATGCATCAATTACATGCCTGCACTTACCATGGTTATGCTCAATCCAATTGTATCTGAAAACTTGCTACTGCATTCTTAGACTCCGTACCAACCCAATTGCCAATCAATCATTAATTACACCCATACTTACCTGTCTTTTATTTAGTAACGATTAATACAATACATCAATTGCATTCCTGCACTTACCATGGTTATGCCCAAACCAATTTGTATCTGAGAACTTGCTACTGCATTCTTAGACTCCGTACCAACCCAATTGCCAATCAATCATTAATTACACCCATACTTACCTGTCTTTTATTTAGTAATGATTAATACAATGCATCAATTAATGCCTGCACTTATCATGGTTATGCTCAATCCATTTGTATCTGCAAACTTGCTACCGTATTCTTTGACTCCGTACTATCCCAATTGCCAATTAATTGATTGCATTAAATTGCTCCCCACCTCCCTCTCCCCCTCTTATTTTATTATTTTATTATTTTATTCTTCATTTATCTATCTTTATTATTTATTCTCATTTTAAGTTTTCTGTTTATTTATTATTTGTTCATTTAGTCCTCATTTTATTAACCAGTTAATTTATTATTTATTTATTTATTGATTATATTTACACTTACCTTTTTATTTATTTAACAACAATTAATACACTGCATTATCTATATGCCTGCACTTACCATAGTAATGCTATCAGTCTACCCACACTGCGATTCACTTCTGTTAGATGAAATGAATTGCCTCAAGCCCATCAAAAGATGTCATATCGTTCCCCATTCCTGTTAAATGGAATATACGACCTTAAAGTATGCTTCACTTCTGTTAAATGAAGTGAATTGCTCCAAGCCCATCAGATGATGTAACATCGTGCTCTATTCCTGTTAATGGAATGCACGACTAAAAACCTATCCACTTGTTGAATTCAACATCATACAATTATCAATACTCACCTCTACATCAGTTTAACTGCAACCATGCCTCAATAGCTTCATGCTCATGATTCCCAGCCAATTATGAGGACATGTACGGTGCCTCATTACCTGTTAGATGGAATGTTACACCTTACATGCCCCATTTGACTGTTCTGGATCATTTGGAGGAGAATATAATAAAACAGACGCATATCAGCTGGGGGGATGTGCATAGAGTCTTGTAACCTGTTAGATGGAGCAGGAAACTCTGCATACTCCACCACAGTTGTTGTAAAATGCATAAACAACTGCAACCAAGCCCAACAATTGCTACTGCAACCATGCCACTGCAAAATCACACTTGTAATCTTCAGTTCAATTGGGGATAGTGCACTGAGTTTCATTGCCTGTTAGATGGAATGGGACACTTTGCGCATCCAATCCATGTTCTGTTGTCAATTGCACAAACATACTTAGCCACTGTCTAACTGATATATTACCTGTTAGATGGAATGAGGCACCTTATGTACCCCTAGATACTGATGCCATCTAACTGCTACCTTTCGGTACATGGGATGTATATTGTGCTTTGTTGCCTGTTAAATGGAACAAAACATCGTATGCACCTCAACTACTGATGTTGACTACACTCATCTGATGGTGTTTTTCACTATCAGATGATGTACAACACTTGAGCTACTCTGTATACACACATACTTTGCACTCTGTGCAAGGAATGTAATGCCAGCAAAGAATTGCAAGTTCGCGAGAGTGTTCTTTGTAGCCCAGTATTTGCGCACGCATTACAGCCAGCCAGTACTGATCTGCAGAGTATATTGTGTGTTGCAACCTATAACCTGCAATCACGCTCTGAACCATCTAACTGCTACCTTTTGGCACATGGGATGCATACTACATTTTGTTGCCTGTTAAATGGAACAAAACGTCGTATGTGCTCCAACTGCTGATGTTGACTACATTCACCTGATAGTTTCCACTATCAGATGATGTATAAACACTTGTGCTAACTAAGTATTAAAACTGCAACCTTGCTTTAAACCAGCTAACTGCTACCCTTTGGTGCATGGGACGTTTTGCGTCTTGTTACCTGTTAGATGGAACAAGAAGCTTTATATGCTCTTGCCACCGATATTATATGCTAATCAGGATTATATCCCTGCCAACTAACTGCCACCCTCTGTGTTGGGGCTGTATATCGTCTTATTACCTGTTAGATGGAATAAGGCATCCTGTACAATCCCATATTATACACACATCCTTATATCTGTACAAGGCATGTTATGCATAAGAATTCAGTACGCGAGATGTGTACTAGTCAAGTATTTGCAAGCCAACATGCCAGCCAGTATAGTTGATGCAAGGATTGTTGCGATTAACAACCACATATGGTAATATCTGCATCTTGATCAGTCCAGTAACTTTCTGCTCACCTGAGCTCTGCGAGCTAGCTTAGATACAATTCACATCCTTGCACTCTGTGCATGGTATGTAGTGTATTAGCAAAGAATTTAGTATGCGAGAGTGTACTAGTCAAGTATTTGCACCAGCATTGCATGCCAACCAGCACAGTTGTGCGGGGTATTTAAAACAACCGTATATGGTAATTATCTGCATCATGATCAGTCCAGTAACTTTCTGCTCAATCTGAGATCTGCGCGCTTGCAAAAGATATAAATACATAAGGCCCAGAATCACATGGAACCTCTTTAATGCTGCGTCGCGGTGGTAACTTGCTATTGTTCATCCTTAGCATCTATTTGCTAGCCTGGGATGTTAATGATAGTAGTAATTATACATAGGTGTGTGTGTTTTAGACCTACATCTATTATGAAAAAAAAAAAAAAAAAAAAATGATGTACAACACTTGAGCTACTCTGTATACACACATACTTTGCACTCTGTGCAAGGAATGTAATGCCAGCAAAGAATTGCAAGTTCGCGAGAGTGTTCTTTGTAGCCCAGTATTTGCGCACGCATTACAGCCAGCCAGTACTGATCTGCAGAGTATATTGTGTGTTGCAACCTATAATCTGCAATCACGCTCTGAACCATCTAACTGCTACCTTTCGGTACATGGAATGCATACTACGTTTTGTTGCCTGTTAAATGGAACAAAACGTCGTATGTACTCCAACTGCTGATGTTGACTACATTCACCTGATAGTTTTCACTATCAGATGATGTACAAACACTTGTGCTAACTAAGTATTAAACTGCAACCTTGCTCTGAACCAGCTAACTGCTACCCTTTGGTGCATGAGATGTATTGTGTCTTGTTACCTGTTAGATGGAACAAGAAGCTTTATATGCTCTTGCCACCGATATTATATGCTAATCAGGATTATATCCCTACCAACTAACTGCCACCCTCTGTGTTGGGGCTGTATATCGTCTTATTACCTGTTAGATGGAATAAGGCATCCTGTACAATCCCATATTATACACACATCCTTATATCTGTACAAGGCATGTTATGCATAAGAATTCAGTACGCGAGATGTGTACTAGTCAAGTATTTGCAAGCCAACATGCCAGCCAGTATAGTTGATGCAAGGATTGTTGCGATTAACAACCACATATGGTAATATCTGCATCTTGATCAGTCCAGTAACTTTCTGCTCACCTGAGCTCTGCGAGCTAGCTTAGATACAATTCACATCCTTGCACTCTGTGCATGGTATGTAGTGTATTAGCAAAGAATTTAGTATGCGAGAGTGTACTAGTCAAGTATTTGCACCAGCATTGCATGCCAACCAGCACAGTTGTGCGGGGTATTTAAAACAACCGTATATGGTAATTATCTGCATCATGATCAGTCCAGTAACTTTCTGCTCAATCTGAGATCTGCGCGCTTGCAAAAGATATAAATACATAAGGCCCAGAATCACATGGAACCTCTTTAATGCTGCGTCGCGGTGGTAACTTGCTATTGTTCATCCTTAGCATCTATTTGCTAGCCTGGGATGTTAATGATAGTAGTAATTATACATAGGTGTGTGTGTTTTAGACCTACATCTATTATGAAAAAAAAAAAAAAAAATTAAAAAAAAAAGCAGCAACAGCAAAAGAAGAGGATGCGATTCATCGTCAACAAAACCTTAATGCCAATAACTCTGACTTACCATTCACACAATCTGCTGAATGGCTGGCCTGGAAATCCAGGCTATTATCAAAACCACTAATAAAATCCTCTCCTAGTGTTCAATCAACTGAGCAAACCAGTCTACGCTTGTCAACAAGACGTAACCATCAAAGAATTGTTCACCGAAGAATACCTGAGCGACGTATCTTCAGACAACGAGGATATCTATTTACCAGCCTGATCCCAATGCTTTTGACTCAAATGCAACTATGGTTGACGCAACCCACCAATGTAAATCCAAGCAACACTCTGTCGACTGGCTCGTCTCGTGAGGCTTGGCAACACACGAATCAGCTAATAACTCAAAACCTGGAGAGATGGACCTCATGGAGACATCAATTCATCAGACTAAGACGACTTCTACACTGGATATATAATAGACAAATTAATACAGATTACACTAATATTAATTATTAAACAAGATTACACTGTACCATCTCAATTACGCTACACAATTTTATGTACACTTTTTAATGTATTCTACATCTTAATTTTGTAAGCCTAGTTGGCCACCACACTTTTTTTCAAATACTTTGAAAAACCCTCAAATTTTGTAAAAGCCTAGTAGGCTATCACTTTTTTTTCTGTAATACTTTGAGTATCGAAAGAAAAAATAAAATATTGTCAGTTGACTTCAATCTGCTCAAGCAAGCAGTACAAACAAAAAAAAAAGCACCTGACAAGCTGGCATATGACGCGCCCTCCAGAAAAGCTGCTGATTGAGACTAAGATGCGCCACAAATCACCGGCGTGCGCACTGGGCCTTGAGAACTGGACTACTGGACGATGCCCTGCTAATGAATATAAAATTAAGTTAGCCATTAAATTTAAAAATGTGTTATTGTATACTTACCATTGTTAATTTTGCTTTTTATGTCAGCTGTGCTGTCAACTTGTTGTTAGAGTCAATAATGTCCTAATTTATGTCATAACGCTTTATGTTGTGTTGCCAATTATGTTAATTAACAGGGCTGCTAATCTATTGCCCGCTTAAATTTGTAATTTGAATTTACATAAGTTGCTTGTTAGTAATAAGGTAAATTAAATAAAAATGCCATCAGTCTAAAATTGGTGGGCAAGTGTGCAACATTAAAAAAAAAAAACGAACCTCCAAAATGTGCTAACTGCCTTGGGCCGCATGTGGCCAGCTACAGGGGCTGCGTCATTTACAAACAAGCTTGCCAGCGAGGAGAGCCCACAAGCCTCTTGCGCGCCAACAAACTGCTTGCCAGCCTCGGTATGCAGCAGCTACCAACCCGCACAGCCACTCGCCGGCAACAGCAGCAATATGGGATGCCCAGCGCCACCACCCAGAGTCTCCAGGTCCCAGTGGATCCGCGGAGTGCTGGACACAACAACATGCCAGAGCGCACTTATGCTCAGGTCCTTAAACGGGCCAACCCATCAAATCCGTCCATGTTTCGACAGCAGAAGCAGCAGCAATCGGATCCAACTCGACATGAGGGAGGCTGGATCCCCCAGCCAGACTTGGGCCAGTCAGGCGAACAGCGCCAATTGGAAGTGCATGCTGCTTTTGCAAGCAGGCTCGAGACCAAAATTGATAAGTTGATCGACATGATGACTGCACTGACGGCGTGTCTCCTCGCCAAGGAGCAGACCAATGGTATCTGAAATTGAAACGATGTTTAAAAGTGTGTGCCCAAGGGTCCAGCCATCAATACAATGGCCACCAAGTGTCTGCCACAACCACCTATGATGCTGAGCTCCACGCTAGCCAACAGTGACTCGTCAGCCAACGAGTCTCCGGCGTCCCGTCCTCACTTGGGTGCAGGTGCACCTGCCACTGCGCTGTAAGAGGGCAAATGTTCTAATAGAGTGAAAATGTTTCGCTTTTAGCGCAAGCATTTTCACTTTGTTTACATTTGCCTTCTTATTGGCGTTGCCAGCTGCCGTGTGATGCATACACGAAATTTGTAGGTCTACCTACGACTTTAGGAGGCCTAGCCACGAAACATCGGCATGACGTCTCAACATACGATTGTTCCGGATCTGAAATTAAATATTTGTAAATAATGTAATTTAATGTAATGTATATATACTCTTATTAATCCTAAGTTGAATTGTAAATAATGCCCCTTAGGCGCCAAAACATTCATATAAAATGCTAATGAACAGTATTGATTGAATAAAACTGATCTCCCCCCCTCTGCAGCCTCCCTCCTGCTATTGCAGGCGGTGATGAGTTGGTGATGAGATTCAAATGTCGTGAGTGTTGATGCCACGAAACAAGAGAAAACGCTGCTATAAGGTTAGTGCCTGTTTCTTTTTCAATTACATGCATACATATACATATATATATATATATGCAAACAAACATATATATATGCCATACATTTTGCCTGCCACCGCCCCTGCCCTTGCCACTGATCTTGCTGCTGCTACTGCTACTGCTACTGTTGTTATTATTACGATTGTTAGCGACCTATATAAATAAATGATGATTGCTTACCAATACATGGCATAATCTGTAAAATAAATACCACTTTTTCATTAGAAATAAGACAAAATAATAACAAACATTATGTATTACCTTAAAATAATAATAATAACTAAAATACCATCCCAAAAGTCAATTAGCCCTGTAACTAAACCAGGCTAAAATAAATAGTAAATAAAACAAACAATATAGCAATGTAAGACCATAATTATGTGCTTACACACGCATAAAAACTGTCTATATACTCACTACTTGTCTAAAAAGCAGGAAAAGCCTGCATCCTACTATATATACAAATTCATACTTATAAATGGTGTCATTGCTAATTCTCTCTCTCTACCATTTGAGAGTCTCTTCTAATTCTTTATTCACTATTGTCTATCATTATTATATTCATAATAAACTGCTGATCCATTGTCATGCTTTTTTATAATTTACTCCATTTAGAATGGCTTCTAAAAAACTAAAAACAAATAAGAGGAGGTATCAGAGAATTTACGATACAGACACAGATTCGGATACTGAGAATGTTGACCCTGTAGATCTGCCAGTAAAAGCTATTGTCACCAGCTGTGTAATCCTTAAGGAACCTCTCAAAGCTCTACCAACAAATCAAACATCTACTCAACCGTCTAATAAACAAGACGAACTCCTGCCCATTAGACCCCCCCTAGGGTTCAAATGGGCACCATTTGTAATACTTGAGGACGTAAACAAACAAGAAATTAAAACAAACAACATCATTAAGGATAGAATTAGTAAAACTAAAAATTTAACAATCATCAAAGTACCTCCAATAATAACCCCAAACATAGCTTCAATCCCACCACCGATCACTAATAAAGAAATAAAAGAAATAAAGATAGTAAAAAAGAAAACAAAAACAATTAGTAAGAAAGAAATTGATAAAATTATAAAAGATAGGACTAGCAAAATCAAAAATTTAAGTATAACCAAAATACCCCCAACCTCAACTTCAACCTCAATTTCAATCCCAACACCAAACACAAATACTGTAGTAAAAAAGAAAAAACCAAAAGAAAAAAGCCCAGTATCTCAATGCAGACGATGCCAAAAATATGGGCACCTGCAAAAGAAATGTACAAATCCTAGAGTTTGCTTTAAATGTGCGGGTAACCATCCTCCAACCGAATGTAAAAAAAGCAGAACCGAACCTGGTAAATGCGCCAACTGCGAAGGCAAGCACATAGCTATATTTAAAGGTTGTCCTGCTAGAAAGAAATTTTTAAAAAATTCTTAAAATCTTTAAAACAAGCACAAACAAAAACAAAAAATAAACAAAGCTAAAATGTAAATTTAACCTTATCACTACCTAAAAGAAAACCTAAACCTAATGCTAGCCTTAATCTTAATCATAAAATTAAACTTAAAACCTAATCTTAATGTTAAAATCTAATCTTAATGTTAAATAAAATAAAGATAAGTTATATATAAATAAAAACTATAAAATCGTTACACAATACAAAACCAATATATTCATTCTAAACGTACCCCTAATTAATAGGTAATACTGGTCAGCTTCTTTAGGATCATTAAAATACCAAATATCTATGAGCCATCTATAAATACTTCTCCCCTCTCTTTGTTTCTTCTTCAACTATAGATAAAAATGGAAAAACTTACCAAAAAACGCAAATCGCACTCTGTATCTATATTTGACTCTGACACTGAATCAGAAGCACTAAACAATGACAGTTCTATGAATAAACAAACTCTACACGACATTCAGAAACAGGCAAAAATCTTTACTTCACAAAATGCACCTACCCTAAATAAAGAGGATGCAAACCACTCAACCCCGTGTTACCCGTGTAACTCAATTTATACTACAATCATATGAAAAATCTCATTACTGCTCTGCCGTCTACATAGACATTCAAGAGGCATTTGACAGAGTCTGGCATGCTGGACTATGCTATAAACTAAAAGCTATACTCCCGTTGTCCCTATACAACATACTATATAGCTACCTCTCAGATAGAACTTTCATGGTTAAATGTCATGAAGGAGCCATATCTACTCCTAGAAAAATCATGGCAGGAGTCCCCCAAGGTAGTGTCCTGGGACCCATACTATACACAATTTTCACTGCCGACATGCCTACCCCAGAAACATCACTTACTATCAATCCCTTTAAAGCCAGTGCACTTTTAGCCACGTATGCTGACGATACTGCAGTCATTGCTGCCACTAATTGTCCATATAAAGCAATTCAAATTGTTGAATCCATGCTGACCTCATTGACTAAGTGGACCAACAAATGGTGCATTAGTATCAATGCTGCTAAAACTGCTCATGTGCTCTATAGCTTGCATGCAAATGCCATTGAACTGTCTCACATTCCTGGACCCAAACTCATGAATCAAGTAATTAGTACCAAAGACTCTCATACGTACCTAGGCGTAACACTAGATAAAAAGCTTAATTTATGTAAACATATTAATCTCCTAGTAAATAAACTAAAGACTCGAAGGTCCCAACTCAAATGGTTAATTAACAAAGACAGTAAACTACCAATTGACTGCAAATCAATACTGTACAAGCAAATGATTGCACCCATATGGCAATACTCTCTCCCACTCTGGGGATCATTAATCACTGATACACAACTCAATAGAATAACTACCTTTCAAAATACCACATTACGACTAATCGCCAATACTGAACAAAGAGCCACTAACGAAACAATCCATAACAAACTAAAGGTTAAAACAGTAGAAGAAATATATGACCGATTCTCTAGCAAAAATGCTCAACGACTTAGCTCTCACTACAATCCTGAAATCAAAAAGATAATAGCTAAACCCTATATTCCAATACGTTTAGCCAAAAGCCGTCGTAAATACCTTGAACATATCAAAAAATATATTGATCCCATCAAAAAGCATATCCCAATAGATCCCAATGACCGTATAAACTTCAACACCCAATATATTATGCACTTACAAAACAAAAAGCTACTCATATTACAAAAGAAATCCAAACTAGAAGCTGAATAACCTTATGTAACTGATCAAGCAACAGGCAGATGTATACTTAAGACTCCTATGCCTGAGTACGAAATTAACAGTATATATAGAGGCCTACGAACTGTCAACAAAGAAATTGAAGAAATTAACTGCAGCATCCAACGCTGCCAATCCAATATTATTAAACTCTCTACTCAATCTGCTCTGAGTGTGCCAATTAATACCTCCTGCATCCAGCCTACCCCCCCTACAGCAAATAGCATACCTACTGCACCAATAAATACAACCATACCTATTATAGATCTAACACAATAAATACAGATCAACAAACAACATAAAAAAATACTACAACAGTCCTGCATCATCTCACAGTCTATAATTAATAATTTAACCAAGTCATTGACTCATAACCATTACCAAGACAAATCATCAAAGAGACAATGATGATACTGTTCAACCATAAGACTGAACATTCTGAAATCTCTGCCATCAACCTTGATATCATTAGGATTGAATTATATTAT
>JAWNNL010000939.1:0-28278 GCA_035045005.1 Liodrosophila aerea | reverse complement strand
AAAGTGAAGGATGAGTTTGCTTCGGATAATACGTACATACGTATGTATATGTATATGTATATGTGCCCACTTGACTATGCCCCTAGCAAATAAGTTGATGTACAATCAGACATCAGGCATTCATGGTCGTTGCAAATACTTTGTAGATTTTTAGGTGATATTCATGTGTACAGTACAGGTAACATATCAACAGAAATACAAACATACATACATGCGTACATAAATTTACATACCTGTGTACACAAGCAACGCTCTACTGTAGGTGAGTGTGTTTGTAGGCAGTCGGGAGTTGCTGTGTATGTATAGTTGATGTACATATATGCATACTCACACATACTGACATATGTGAGTACTTATGTGTATAGAGATGTAATTGTAATTGACACCAGTCTCGATCGATTCGCAGATGTGCGTAAGCGTAAATATGAATGTCATACATTTGTACATTCGCGACATTTATGTATGTATGTATGACGAAATTCGAAATCAGAGATGATAATCGAAGACGTTTAATGTAAATTGAAACGGAACTTAACGGAATTTAAAGGAAAGGAAGGAACATGAAACGAAATACGAAATACATACATATGTACATATGTTTACATGCTTTCAAATGTTCATGTATGTATGTACGTATGTACTTGAATAATTTTTACAATGTTGTCTTGCTGTATTCAAAATTCGCATTCGCAATTAAATCTATTTACATATATGAGTATATTTATAATTTTTATATCTGATCAGTAGTTATAGTTTTATTCACTTGCACAACATTCATACCTAATTATCTACTACATCCCTATATTTTTAACAGTTACCTTTACCACCCTTTACCTTACCTTCTTGTGTAGTACTATTTCAACTATAAGCACTAGTATATGTTATCAAGTACATACTCGTACAACGAGCGACTAAAATTTCGTATTAGAACTTATCAAGGAATCACGGCTTCATATGATAACTTGCATTTGCATATATATAATATATAGTATGTACATATCAGTATCTTATCAACTTGGATGTACTTCATTGCATATACTAGCACTACTCTTATGTATGTAATTCTTCTTACCATCTAACCT
Source organism: Liodrosophila aerea (assembly GCA_035045005.1). NCBI lineage: Eukaryota > Metazoa > Arthropoda > Insecta > Diptera > Drosophilidae > Liodrosophila > Liodrosophila aerea. Next base: position 27,196 of record JAWNNL010000939.1, on the reverse strand, counting down.
AGCTTGCAGTCATACATGCATATGAGTTCATACAGTGTCCGCTCGCTGGGAACGTATGTGTGTACGTATGTATGTACATACATTCACCCACGCAAACTTGTGCGTATATATACTATGTATGTCATGCACATGCAGACAATATTAAATATATACAAACTTATTAAATCTATGTAGCCACTTTTAATTGCAGCTACTATTTTAACTGACTTCAACCTGTATTTCTCTTCCCACTTATTGTTTCTATTTTACTTTCTCTCTTCAATTTTAAAGGTAATAGGCGGAGAGTTACAAGAACGCTTGATTCCGGTACCCTATAGCAAGAGCAACACTGATCAAGCTGTAAGCCTTTCTACATTTTTCTTAAATTTATCTACACAATGCCAATGCCAATGTCCAGACAATGTAAAGACTAAAATAACACTAAAACTCAAACTCAAACTTAAACTTTTGAACTTTATCCTGATCGTTAAACTAAATGCGCTATTACAGTACTTAAGCTTAGAACGTATTCATTTCGATGTACGAGTGGCCCGAGGAATGTATAAAATACATTCAGACATATACAGTACATATTGCATTTCAGCTAAATAGTATTTGTTGTCAGTATTGATATCTTAGCTCATTAAACAAAAACTTGTGATTGTGTTTGTCCTTGGTTGGTTATTGCTCAAAAGCTCCAAAAGAAATGAACAATAATACACTGGCTAACATGTACATATGTATGTATGTATGTACATATGTATGTTAGACACTCCTTTTTTTTTTTTTGGTATATCCGTTATTACGGATGGAATCGTTGGTCATTCCGGTAAAATTTTAAGTGCGATAGATTTGTTTTACTCACTAGTCAAAGTGCTAAAAAGTAACTAGTATGGCAAGATTAGTGTTGAGCAGTGTTTTTCTTGAGTTGTCGAACACTACCAATGCACAATGACTCATTTATTGGGCTAAAGGGATCTGTTAATACAGCGAAGTATCTTTGTTTAGCATGTTTATTACAATCGCAATCCATAAACTTGAAATTATTCTGTCAGAGATTATAATAACACTAGTCAAGATTATATAACTTTTTGCAAGCATCTAAAATCGAAGAAATTTTTAAAAATTTTTATGCAGCCTATATTACGAAAACAACCTACATAATTAGAAAACAAATGTTTGAAAAGAGGTCTTTTTTCTTAGGGTTTTCAGAGGTGAGTTTACAATTTTGATACTTGTATATATTACTCTACATTACAATTTTTTAAAAGAAAATTAAGAAAACAGAGTCAGATGCATTTTTTGAATAAACTTTTAATCAGGCCTGTTCCCATTTTCGAATTCGTTGAATCGATTTAAGTTTTGATAAAAATGGGCAAAATTCGTTTTATCTTCGATTTAAAAAGACTTATTAATAAATTAATATCATGTATTCATTAAATTCAGTGTTGGAAGTAACTTAAGTAATTATTAACTGTGATAAAAACAGATTTATTTAAAAATTTGAACTCTTTAAACTCTATATAAATTCACTTTAACAAAAACTTGCAATTTATTGTGAATTCATTTCGCCTGTGTCGTTTTCTCTACATTCCATGTCCACGTTAGCAAACTACTGAACTAAAATACTGAAATATCTAAATAGTCAGGCCTGTTCCCATTTTCGAATTCGTTGAATCGATTTACGTTTTGATAAAAATGGGGTTCCAAATTTCAATTCATCGTTTTCGATTAGCTTCATATTTGGTCCATTTCGAAGTAGATTAGCTTCGTGTCTAAGTACAATAAACATTTTCATTTTTCGAAAACGATACATCGAATTTAGGAACCCCATTGTTTTCAAAACGTAAATCGATTTAACGAATTCGAAAATGGGAACAGGGCTGAGTAGCTATTTTGTTCTCTCAGTTATTGAGAGAGCACACAAACTGCAATTTTCAATGAATTCATTTGTGGAGATTACAAGTATCACTGTCGCGAAGCGATAATAGGTGTAGTATACTGTACAGTACTGTACAGCACTGCGTAGCTAAAAAGGAATGTATTCATTCAGACCTCGACTATGCACCATAATAATCTATAGTGTCTTGAAATCGTATTCAAATTAGTATAAGCACAAAAGTTGTTAAATATAGTAAACAATTTTGCAGTCACCCACTTAATGAGTGGGGGAAGGAAGGGGGTGTGTGTGTGTGTGTGTTTATTTAGATTATTTAACCAAACCAAGGGAAGTTTATTTAACCAAACCAACTCCTTTAAGGACTGATTGTCGATATCTACTGTTTCAAGATACAAGTATACATTTGTATGTCGTATTCGCAAAAGCGATATGTACTGTATTTGCTCTATTATTGGCCTGTTGACTTGAAAGCTTCATATACATTATAACATTGCTCATGTATATGAAATAAATGCTTGTATAAAAGGAAAGTGTACTTTATTTCGCTTGCTTTTGACTTCTATTACTATAAATCAGTGGTGCCCAAACTCATACTATCAAACAGTGTGCTTGTAGCATTCGTAAAATCGAAAAATCAGCGAAGCGTGACGCCTGTATGTGTGCGAGCAGAGGCTGTGCGTGTGAAAACAGCGCTGCCAAGCAATGCGCACATGTGATAGGAATTATGCATTTTGGGCACCACTGCTATAAATAAATACAAAGCAAGGAATTTCAAGGGCGCATGCAATGTGGCACAGAACTAAAACAATTTTCAAATATGTAAAACAAGGAAAAATGCCTATGCACCGTTAATCTTATTTAAATGCATGATGTGGTCGATGCTGTTGACTCTGTGGCTCTTCGTTTTGCATGCATTTCAGTCTATGGTAATGCATAAGTAAAACTAATTATACTATAAAATAACAGTCGTGTTTGCATGCTTTAAGTATGTTTTAAGTTTGATTAGCGATTAATTGTTCTGATTAGTTACTGAAAACAACATAGCATGTATGTAGTTGATTTATGATTTGTAACTGTAATCCGATATCCCCCTTTATCTGATATTGCATATGTATATGTATATTCATAGTATGTACATAGTATGTATGTAGTAATGCATGACTATCACGATAGTTAGCTGTTGTCGTTTTATCGTTGAGTTTATCGTTGCTTTCCTTGGTTCTTTTGGATGAGTGGGCGTCACGAGTCCTTATGCATGGGGTTGATTGTCTGACACACCAACATCGATCAAATATAGTGACACCATGTCAGCAACTGTGTGTCGCAATTGCAGTCAAACTGTTGCAACTGTTGTTTTTGCCTTGATTTGCCTCTGTTTCTTGTCAGTTTACCCGATTCGTTGTTTCAATTATGTATGTATGTATGTATGTGTCATGTTGTTTTTGCAATATCGAGATCAGCTTATTTGCAAAATCAAATACGATACATGCGATACATCGTATGAACAGAGCTCTTATCTCGATGTTTATGTTCTTTATTTACATATGTTTCATTTTCTTTGGTTAACACGTTTCTATGTATGTATATATGTAAAATACTCACATATGCATATATGTATGTCTGTGTACATGTAATTGCATTTGGTTTTTGCGTTTGATTGAAAGAAAATACCCGAAAACAAAAACGAAAACAAAAACAAAAACAAAACAAAACTGTAATTCCTGATACCGTTGTTTCTGTCTATCTTGTCACTGTTCTTGGTGTTGTTCTTTTCTTTCTCTTTCTACTTGACTTGCGCTTAGATTCGTGTGGTGAACGCCTTCCGGCAAGGTCTTGACGCCCGTTACGGTGAGCACACCAACACTTCGCTAGCAGAGGTGCTGCGCAAGCAGACTTCGCTGAGCAAACGATTCTCGGAGACATCTTCCATTGAATATGCCGATAATATACCAGACGAGCTGACTATACCAGAAATAGATGTTGAGCGATTATCATCCCACAGTCACACCGAAACTGCAGTCTAGGGATTAACCAATCATTAACACATACACATACACATACACACACATACATCTGGCTTACATGCAAATCACTAGCCGCATACATACTTACATACATACACATACATACATACACACATTCATACAAATAATATATGGCTATATGTACTTAAGTTCGTGCATAAATTACACTTTTAATTGGAACATTTGAAAAGTACCTTTAAATAAAGTTCAGTACAATTGAAATGCGTGTGTGCGTTTGTGTGTGTGAGTCGTACACCCATGCATATGCATGTGCATACATATGTTGTATGTCGAGACCGTTACCGTTATATTGTACTTATGTATATAAATACATACTGTACAATATGTACATATGTATGTATACGACATGTGGTTCAGTTACGAGATCTTTAAATCGATATATGTATGTAAATTTATATACAATTGTATTTACAATGTATGTGCATATGTACCGCTGTACATTATGTATTTACATACGACATAACATACGACAATATGTACATATGTATGTATGTGTGTATCTGGTTGAGCCTCTGCGACTAAGAACGCGGTACAAGAAATGCACTAAACGGTGAGAATTGTTCATACTTCCGATTATTATTAATTCATACACTCATGTAATAAAAACTCATACACATTTATGTGTATGTATGTATATAGATTAGTACATATGCATAGCACACACACACCGACATACCCGAAAAAATTATGTTTAGCGAATCTAAACAGATGAAAAGTAGATGGCAATGTTATGGTAATAAACGTGCATACCATTTACATACATACATATACATATACTTGCACAAGTCAATATCTTTATACCAACTTCCTACACCAATACTCAATACATACTTACAACCAACAACACATATAGTATATTGCAAATAAAGTGCGTTAAGGCCAAGATGCCTGTACTCGAATCATTAATATTACATATAATGAATAAATGAATGATTAATACTAAATATGGACAATGCGTATTATTTTTGAGGTACAAAATTCGTGGATCATGAAGCGAAACATTTTTCTGATCCAACGGACCTGGTGAACGATTATGCTTCATAACATTTGCTTAAGCTGGCAACCCCGAAACATTGCCACCTATTTCATTTGTCAAAGCAGTTAAAAAATGCATGTTGGAGCGCGAAAGTAAGTAATTTTCGGAAGATATTAGCAATAAAATTTTATTTATTCCAGTGGTGCCCAAACTCACACTATCAAACAGTGTGCTTGTGGTGTAGCAGCAAAATGAACGCGAGCGTTCGTAAAATCAACGAAGCGTAACGCCTATACATGTGAGAATATCTACTGTGTGTGTCTAAGCAGCGCTGCTCAGCAAAGCGCACATGTGAAAGGAATTATGAGTTTTGGGCACCACTGATTTATACTATTATTTATTGCAGTTGATGTGAAAAAAATGGACCAATAACACCTCAAAACTGTTTTTGTGATACTCCTACATAAGTATATAAAAATAGCTTATTTTCTTTATATATTGTATTTTGTATTCGGTATTGCAGCACTGTTATCTCTAAGAAAACATTGAACGCTTCCGATTGTCTTTGCCGGCTCGTTCAGCCCAAATAAGAGACCAGTTACGGCTTGCGTAAAAAATTAACTGTCCATAATCTCAGCATAACTTAGATTATTTGGCGTGCTCATGTCGACTGTTTTTCCTTATTTTTCTTTGTTTACATTTACAGCAGCTGTCTACTGCTGCAATTATTAGCTGTTATCGACTTTCGATACATGGAGCACAAATTGCAGTAAGGGAGCGTACTTTTTGTATGATCCATCCGCCCCCTTTACGCTCCATTACAACTTGGATCATGATCCAGGAGCAGTCCCGTTCACCAGGAAAAGCATTGTTTTGATTTCCCCCCTTCCTCATACTAATTAATTGAATTTCGAATAACTCCATCGGATATTGTCCAATTAAGCAATTTTCAGAATAGACTTAGGTAGCCAATAGCTACTTATATATTAAGCCCCAAGTTTTTATCTTTAAAATTGTTAGAAGGGGGAGGGAGTTAGCAGATTTTAGCTCTTAAACTGCACCTAAGGGTCATAAGAAATCATTCTGCGAAAAAATTAGGTCGCTATATCTTACCGTTTGGGCTGTGCGTTGATGATCAGTCAGTCAGTCAGTCAGTCACTCACTTAGAACGAACTACTTTATATATATAGATTGCATATAGTTAATAAGAGCCTGGTCGCTGTGTTATTGAAAGTAAACCTTTCAACAGGGCCAGAATGTTTAATCTTATATTATATAACATATAGTTATTAAATCTGCCTGTGAGCCTAGTCATTGTATTGAGATAGGCTCACTAGACAGATAATAAAAGATAGACATTGAGTAAATATAAAGACAAGACAATTAAGACACAGATAGCAGTCTGGACTCAAGATAATAAAATATGGGAAATGTACCCTAACAAGGAAAAACCCTAAATATTGGAAAATTACCCATGAGATAAGATATGATTTTACCTAAGTTAAATGTAAAATGTAAACTAATATGTATGCCCAAAAAAGGGTCTAATAAAGTAGACTGGCCGCCTGGTTAGTCAGTTTGGGTATTCACTTATTTCGGTGTGTGTCTTTGTTTGGGTGCACTTCTCGGGTTGCATTTTAAATGGGTTGGGTATTCGCTTATTTCGCTGTGTGTCTTTGGGTGCACTTTACGGGTTGGATCTTAAATGGTTTGAGTATTCACTTATTTCGGTGTGTGTCTTTGTTTGGGTGCACTTCTCGGGTTGGATCTTAAATGGTTTGGGTATTCACTTATTTCGGTGTGTGTCTTTGTTTGGGTGCACTTCTCGGGTTGCATTTTAAATGGGTTGGGTATTCGCTTATTTCGCTGTGTGTCTTTGTTTGGGTGCACTTCTCGGGTTGGATCTTAAATGGTTTGCGTATTCACTTATTTCGGTGTGTGTCTTTGTTTGGGTGCACTTCTCGGGTTGGATTTTATATGGTGTCTACTTTTAGGCTGTTGTTTTAATTGTGTCTTCGATTGTTTTATTCACTTATAATTTTTGTTTGCGTCACTTACAGATCAAACTGTGAGCATGACGCTGCTGACGGCATACTCGACTACGCCAGCAGGTTCGCTGAGTGGGCGAGACGCTGGAACATCGGCATAAACAGTGATAAGTCTGTGAATGTCTGCTTCACCCTGCGCAGAAAAACGACGCCAGCAGTCTACATCGAGGAAGCCCCTGTACCACAGAAGACTGAAGCCAAATATCTTGGAGTGATCCTAGATAGGAGACTTACCTTCGCAAAACACGTCACAGTGACGAGCACCCGCATTCGTGCAGCGGTGTCGAAGCACTACTGGCTACTCTGTTCGCGTAGTAAATTGTCGCTCGCCAACAAACTGACGATATACAAGCAGATCATTGCGCCAATCTGGAGATATGGATGCCAGATCTGGGGGATGACATGTGATAGTCAGATCAGGAGAATCCAGGCTGCTCAGAACAGAGTAGTCAGAATTATCACCGGCTGCGAATGGTACGTCCGCAACTCCACCCTGCACAATGACTTGAAACTTGCCACAGTGTTCGACGAAATTAACCAGCACTCAAGTCGCTACCACGACAGACTGGCGCTACACATCAATAGCCTGGCCAACAGGCTCTCTAGAGGCCCAACTCCCAGGAGGCTAAGGAGGAGGAATCCCAGAGACCTCATCCATCGGTTGCCTGTGGCAAGAAGAAGACGGCCTACAATGGCCATACTGTGATGTCTGCATTTATTGTGATACTTGTTATTGTGATGTAATTGTTATTATTGTAAATTTTGAGGACGCTAACCGCTAAGGCTAGCTGGAGCGCCCGATTGCGGGCTGAATGAACAGCAGCAAAGGTCACTAAGGGGTTCCTGGTATTCCCCGTATGCCTTAATAAAGTTAAAAAAAAAAAAAAAAACTTATAATTTAATTATTATTTATTTAAATGTTTTTCTACTTAGTTCATATTTTGTGTTTTTGCGAGAGTTCGTTTTACGGATAATTAATTAGAGAATTGAATAATCTAGCTATCGCATTATCATGGGCGACATGCCAGATTAGCGCCACCTGGTGGGGAGATCGGAAAGTTGGACAGCGCCATCTACGGGAAAAATAAGGAGAGGGGCGTAGTTTGAGAGCGGAGAGAGAGGTTTGAAGCTCAAAGCTGCAAACAAGATAAGGCAGAACGAAAAAAAAGGGCAATGACAGCAGATCGTCGAGGGGACTCTAGGTCAGAGCAAAAATGGAGAAGTCAGTCGAAAAATAGCAAGACTAGAGCACGGTTGCGGTGCTGGAGAGCCACCTAGAAGCAAAAAAAAAAGACTTGCCGACCAAAGTGCGAATGCCTGACTTACATATATATATAATATATGTCATATGTTATATGTTGAGTCTAACTGATAAAATTAAGTAACAAGTCCTCTGTTTTTTTTTAGTAGTTGTTAGTTATGTATTTCTCATGTTAATTATAAGTTATTAAGTTATTATTAGACTAAGGAAAATAATCGATAGGTTAAGGCGTTTATGCACGTGAGTAGCAATGCGCGCGTAATTCGAATATTTTGGCAAAGGAGCAAATAATAATGCTAAGAAAAATGTTTATTAGTGTGAGTCTGAAAGATATCATGTGAAACTAAGTGTTAAAAAGGGGTGAGTGAGTTAAAATAAGGGATCAGCGGCGATAACCACTTGCGGTTAAGGGGAGTCTCCAATGGATATAGTAGTGACTCTACTGGTTGGGAGGGACACGCCGACTGCAGGGCAACCCAGCAGTCCGCATAATCCGGAGTCGCGTTGTTTTGTTGTTGTTTGTTAGTCCGTGTTTCAATAGCTTGTTAAATATAAATTTTTTTGCCTATGGCCTGCCCAACGCATCGCGGTTGAACTTGCCCCTGAGCCGATAACTAGCCGGTGCAGCGATGCGTTGGTGCAAACAAAACCCTGGTCATAGCAGCATCAATAATTATTATCACTAAACATTCAATACATACAGGTGTCAAACAGCCTAAAAAGCGGTCCCATGAATTTTGGGACGATCAGGTCCAGCCAACATGCAACATATGCGATCGAACATGCGACTGAGCAGCCAGCTAATGAGAAACTGGTTTCTGTTGAGTTGGACCAACATCAAAACTTGTGCTGTCAGTCTTGGATAGACGGCCGAACGGAAAGCATGGTCTGTGTCGAGCTTGCCGATTTATTAGACCCTGTACTTTAAAAAAGTACAAAAGGGTCTATTAAGATTGTGCAAGCCCGAAATGTATGTAACAGGCAGAAGGAGGCGTGCCAGACCCCACAAAGTATATATATTCTTGATCAGGACGACGAGCTGAGTCGATCTAGCCATGTCCGTCTGTCTGTCCGTCTGTATGAACACCTAGATCTCGCAAACTGTAAGAGCTAGAGACATCATATGTGGCAGTTAGATGCCCCTATAGTGCAAGCAGATCAAGTTTGTTTTAGATTTTTTATACCTGCCCCCCTCCCCCAAAAACCGCGAAAAACCACCACTTTGGCATACAATGAGCCTATAGCAACCATAATCTGTGCTGTGAATTGTGGATAATAAACACCGGAATTATTCAAGATTCAATTCCCTGCACTAGGTAAGGGGGGAACAGCGCGAGCGTATGTGTGGTTGCGTGTGACTTTGCGCTATGTGTGCATGTGTGAGTGTCTGTTAGTGTGTGTGTGTGTGCAAAGGAAAGTACAGGGTCTCCTACTGTCGGTTGCATCCGACTGTAGCTTTCCGAGTTTTTTTTTCCGTTCTATGTATGTATTTGTATGCAATACATGTGTACGGCCACATATGCTTATGTATGCTGCTATGCTGTCGACTTCCATGTTTCCCTATTTCGCCATTTCAGACTTGTGACTTGTGCTCTGATTTCAAAAGTCGCAAAGCTGATGCTCTTTCTTATTTCCATATATTGTGGTAGCACAGAAAAATAAGAAATAATAGGAAAGAGCATATACTGTGTATCTGTAACAATTTGTTCTTTCGGCTTTGCCTGCGGCTGAATCTTTACGAGTATATCAGCCATTGCTCTTCGAGCTCAATTTGTTTTTGTAATTGCTCTCAGCATAGGAAGAGCCATCGCATATGCGTGTGCGGCTCTTGCCATAAGCAAAGCGAAATACAAGAACAATTTGCGTGCTTTATTCATAATTCTCATTCGCTGCCTCTGTGGTCGAGTTGAGCACCAATACATTCATACATTTCACCGTTACTTCGGTTTACCGCATGCATTTTGTTGTTGGGTTGACGAACATGCATAGAAAAAAATCAGTTGTTCGTTTCATTGCTGGAAATTTAGCAGACTAAAATTTTTTTGCTGCTGCAAATGTTTTATGCGAAAAGAAATGTATTATTTGTTTTGTTAAATTAAGCTCAAATAAAAAATGTAATGATGGCGATTTTTATAACGCCAATGACAAGTAATATATACAAATATGCGCCCGAACTACAATTAGAGCTGTGTGATTTGCAATGCGACGTGGAATTAAAAACTTCTAACTTAAATGGTATTGACTTTTGGTAAATTGTCTATGTAAACAAATATCCATTACTTTGTAAAGAAATGTTGCGAATTTATTCCATGTTTGGAAGTACATATATATGCGAAAGTGCCTTTTCAACATTGAAACTAATAAAAACCGTCATTTAAAAGCCGTATTAAAATTATCCTTGACTAAAATTAATATAAATATAGATAATTTCTTGTGTAGTTTTTAAGTGCATTAAGAATGTACATATGTTTAAATAAAAATGCTCATTAAAATTTGTCCGTATTTGATTTTTTATCACTCCATTATTTTTTTCAGTGCAACAAGTTGAAATAAAAATAAAAAAAAACTCGGAAAGCTACAGTCGGATGCAACCGACAGTAGGAGACCCTGTACTTTCCTTTGCACACACACACGCTAACACTCACACAAGCACACATAGCGCAAAGTCGCATGCAACCACATATACGCTCGCGCTGCTCCCCCCTTACCTAATGCAGGGAATTGAATCTTGAATATCTCCGGTGTTTATTATCCGATTGAGCCACAATTCACAGCACGGATAAGGATTATCATAAGAATTTCGTATGCCAAAACACAAGTTTGTATCTTTAAAATTGTGGGCGTGGCAGTTTTTCGCGGTTTTTGGGGGAGGGGGGGAGGTATCAAAAATCTAAAACAAACTTGATCTGCTTGCGCTATAGGGGCATCTAACTGCCAAATATGATGTCTCTAGCTCTTACAGTTTCCGAGATCTAGGTGTTCATACGGACGGACAGACGGACAGACAGACCCTGTACTTTACAAAAGTACAAAAGGGTCTATTAAGTTTGTACAAATGACATTTGTGTGTAACAGGCAGAAGGAGGCGTGGCAGACCCCATAAAGTATATATATTCTTGATCAGGACGACGAGCTGAGTCGATCTAGCCATGTCCGTCTGTCTGTCTGTCTGTCCGTCTGTATGAACATCGAGATCTCGGCAACTATAAGAGCTAAAGACGTAATTTTTTTTTTGTTTGGTTCGTGTATTACATAGGCAGGCCAAGTTTATGTTTTTAATTTGATATCTCAACCCCCTCCCCCTCAAAGTTGCAAAAATGTCCTTAGTATATACAGTTTTAGAGTCACTGGATTCATTTGCAGGATTTGCAGGATTAAAGCTTTAGATGGTTTGCGTGTTTGGTGCGAGTTGCAGCCCAATCGGATAATAAACACCGGAGATATTGGACAAACAATTTTCAGTACTAGGCATTTGGCTAGGGGAGGGGGAAGCCGCAGCGTATGCGGCCACTAGGGCGTATACGTGATTTTTGATTGTGAGTGTGAATTTCTGTATGAGTATTGGTTATTGTTTGTATTTGCGTGTATATTTGTATGTATAAGTGTATGTGTGTATGTAAACAGCTGCTATTATCGACACCCAGGGTAAATCAAAGTACAGGGTCTTCTACTGTCGGTTGAATCCGACTGTAGCTTTCCGAGTTTTTATAAAATAAAGCTGGCTATGCCAAAAGTGTACTATGTATAGGTTTGTATAGTTTTCAACAGTTTTCAGCCAGTCAGTGATTACACAAGCTGGAGATAATTCGGAATAAAAATTGTTAAAAATATTTATTAGTTTACAAAAATGAATAATCCAGTAAGTGATAGGATTAACCACTGTCCATAGTGTTTCTGCTAATCCAGCTCTACTATATAACAGCCAAATGGTGGGTCAAACAGCGGATTTAACTTTACTGCACCCTATACCATAATGGACTTGAATGACATGGAGGAGAAGGTCAACTATGTCATTGATGCTACAGAGGAAGACTATATCCGATCTGTGAACTCTGCAGTAGGTGCACACAAGGTGCTCTTAACCCAGTACCAAGAGCTTAGAGCTATGGTGGTGGAGGAAAAGGAAGAGCTGAAGGCGCGCCTGCCGATAGGCTGGGATGATGATGAGTAACTGAGGAGGGAGGTCTTTAACAAGAGACTCAATTAACGAATATCTAGTTATATATGGTTTATCTGAATACATACTTGTATATGGTTTATATAAATTGTACTATCTGAGCATTATAATTGTCTTTTGATGTAGAACTGTTACACTGTATTCGACGTTAGCAATTTTGCTTTATTTTTATTTAATATTTACCTCCCATACCCTCTATGATAGTATGCGATTTGATTCCCTTGATGCCTAGTCTTTTTCCCATTGATTTCGTCAGGAAATTGACCTGAGAGCCGCTATCAAGCAGCACTCTATCGTACTTTTAGTGATTACAGGACTAAAGATGCAATTTGATTTTAGGTGATGGGAGGAATAGTACATATTAACATGATTAGCAGTGGAATAAGTGGTTTGAAAAAACGTGGCAAATAGATCTGCTAAGGCCTGATCGGTATTTGCATTTGTATTTTCGTAGTATAAAGAAGAAGGCAAAGAACGGGATTTACGCTTGGAATTCACAAAATTATAGAACTGCCGAGTATCTTGTGCAAATTGTAGCTTGCAGCGATGTAAGTAGTTATTGTAACACTGCGAATTAAATATTAAAAAATTTGTCTTAGCTACTGTATAACGCGAAAAATCAGATGGTCTGCGTGTTTCCTTGTACCTTTTAAAATACCTGGACCTCACATTTTTTAAACTCGCTAATTTACGTGTAAACCAAGGAGGCCTATTGGACCTAACACGAGACGTTACGGGAACGCAAGAATCAAACAAAGAATTCAAAGTTTTATAAAAGAAAAGAACTGCAACGCTCATATCTGTACAGGAATACAATTGTGACCAATCAGTCTCAAGAATTAGTAGGTTGAGCTTGTGATAATCAGTTTTACTGAAACAACGTGATTTATACGTTACATTACTTGTTAAAAGAAGATCAGGAAGCTCTATAGAAATATCTAAAGTAGGATGAAAAGAATCTTCTGGTAAAACCAGAGGATCAATGCGGTTAGTATTGGTACGATCAGGATTAGATGAAAAAATTAAGTCTAACATGCGGCCATTACAATTTCGAACAGTATTTACTTGAACTAAGTAAAGCTCTAGAAGCCCTTCGATAAACTCATGTGACCGTGAGGGAGATAGAACACCACGATCACCAGTCCAATCAACTCCTGGCATGTTGAAATCGCCTAACACTACGATGTAGTCTTTATCAGATAGAAGATTAGAAATAGATTGAATAGCAGAAAGGTGATTAAGATAAACAGAAATATCAGAAAGGGGAGGTATATAGGAGGAAGTAAGAAAAATGGAACAAGTAGCAAGCGTTACTTTAACACATACAAATTCAATGCCTAGAGGTGAGGACAGGGCAATCATCTCTGACGGCAGGTCACAGTCGACGGCTATAAGTACCCCACCACCCACTCTTGATAAGCGATCACATCTGTAAGTATTATAATTACTTGGAAATATAGAAAGATCAGTGATATCGGGCTTTAGCCAAGTTTCAGTAAACACAATAACATGAAAATCAAAAGAGTGACTATCTAAATATAGTTTTGAAAGTTTAGTGTTAAGGCCGCGCACATTTTGATAAGCTACGCAAAGAGAAGTAATTAGTTTTTTGGATGACTATTACTAGTAGAAGAAGCAGGGATGTCTAACGGAAGAGTGATTGGAGTCTTTTTTTTCCTATACAGAGTATATTCTTTGACTACCAGATCGCTCGGCCAAAAACTACTTGTACAAATTGTGTTAAATACCTCAGCTAGGACACCAATTTTAAAGGAAGAAACATCACGAGCATATTTAAAATTAAATTTTTCAACAACAACACTCGATACTTTAATTAGACCCTGTACTTTAAAAAAGTACAAAAGGGTCTATTAAGTTTGTGCAAATGACATTTGTGTGTAACAGGCAGAAAGAGGCGTGGCAGACCCCACAAAGTATATATATTCTTGATCAGGACGACGAGCTGAGTCGATCTAGCCATGTCCGTCTGTCTGTCTGTCTGTCCGTCCGTCTGTATGAACACCGAGATCTTGGAAACTATAAGAGCTAGAGACGTAATTTTTTTTTTGTTTGGTTCGTGTATTACATAGGCAGGCCAAGTTTATGTTTTTAATTTGATATCTCATTCCCCTCCCCCTCAAATTGCAAAAATGTCCTTAGTATATACAGTTTAAAAGTCACTGGATTCATTTTTTACAGGATTAAAGATTTAGATGTTTTGCATGATTGGTGCGAGTTGCAGCCCAATCGGATAATAAACACCGGAGATATTGGACAAACAATTTTCAGTACTAGGCATTTGGCAAGGGGAGGGGGGAAGCCACAGCGTACGAGGCCACTAGGGCGTATACGTGATTTTTGATTGTGAGTTTGAATTTCTGTATAAGTATTGCTTATTTTTTGTATTTGTTTGTATTTTAGTATATATTTGTATAAATAAGTGTATGTGTGTGTGTATAAGTGCATGTGTATGTGTATGTGAGTATGTACATATATGGTGCTGCTATTATGGACTCCCAGGGCAAATCAAAGTACAGGGTCACCTACTGTCGGTTGCGTCCGACTGTAGCTTTTCGAGTTTTTATGGCTATGCTATTGAGAATGGGGTGGGCCGAAATGACTGGCCAGTGCATATTCTATGGCTATGCAGGTGTGTAGCATCGTTTGCTTGCTAGTTAGGTAGACCGAAATGGCTGGCCAATGTTGTGTTAGCATTTTAGTGGTTATGCTATGGAGAAAGGGGTGGGCCGAAATGACTGGCCAGTGCATATTCTATGGTTATGCAGGTGTGTAGCATCGTTTGCTTGCTAGTTAGGTAGACCGAGATGGCTGGCCAATGTTGTGTTAGCATTTTTATGGCTGCGCTAGTTAGGTATAGTGCAAGCAGATCAAGTTTGTTTTGGATTTTTGATACCTCCCCCCCCTCCCCCAAAAACCGCGAAAAACTGCCACACCCACAATTTTAAATATACAAACTTGTGATTTGGCATACGATAATCTAATGATAATCTCTATCTGTGTTGCGAATTGTGGCTGAATCGGATAATAAACACCGGAGATATTCAAGATTCAATTTCCTGTACTATATAAGGGGGAGCAGAGCGAGCGTATGTGTGGTTGCATGCGACTTTACAATATGTGTGCATGTGTGCGTGTTCGTTAGCGTGTGTGTGTACGAAGGAAAGTACAGGGTCTCCTACTGTCGGTTGAATCCGACTGTAGCTTTCCGAGTTTTTATGGCTATCCTTGTTAAGTAGGCCAAAGTGGCTGGCCAATGTTTTGTTCGCATTTTTATGGCTATGCTATAGGTAGGTGAGGTGGACCGAAAAGACTGGTCAATACTTTGCTGGCTGTATATCATGGATAAATTGTGTTTGTGCTGACTATATATTTGGAGTCACTATGAAAAAGCGGGGTGGATCGAAATGGCTGTCCAATGCTTTGTTAGTTAGCTGGCATATTTATGGTTATGCTTGGCGAGAATAAACAGGCATATAATTTGGTTGCTTGTAATATTTATTATGGATAAAAGCATAATTTGCTGCTTATGTTGAATATCAAAAATTTCCGATATTATGATAATTTATTAATAGTTAAAATTTAAAATTAATAACTAATAAAATTAATAAAATTATTTATTTTGGGGATGGACTTATTGGCTGTCCCATTGAGGCTTTTGCTGCAATTTAATTGCTGCCTTGTATTTAGGGCATCCCCTATATGTGGCAATATGGCTGCCTTTGCAATTGGAGCATGTGGCGCTCAGGTGTTTGGGTTTTCTGCATTCATTTGGCTGGTGCGGCCCGGCACACTTGTAACATGTGTATCCTTTTTGGGGGCATGCCTCAATACGGTGGTTAAATTTTAGGCACCGCCTGCATTGGTATGCGAATCTGTTATTTGTGTTATGTGGTGGCGGCGATGGTGTTGGCAGTGGTGGTGGTGGTGGTGGTGGTGGTGGTGGTAAGGTGAAACGAGGAACCACTTTGCGTGGTGGTGGTGTTGGCGGTGGTGGAGGTGGTGGCAGCATTAACAATGCTGCCCTTTTTAATGCCATTAATGCCACTTTAGGAGTTGGTGATACAACTGTACGTGGTGGTGGTGGTGGTGGTGGTGGTGGTGATGGTTAAGGTGTACCGAGGAACCACTTTGCATGGTGGTGATGTTGGCGGTAGTGGAGGTGGTGGCAGCAGTGCCAATACTGCCCTTTTGAATGCCAATTTTGCCCCTTTAGGAGTTGGTGATACAACTGTACGTGGTGGTGGCGGTGGTGGCGATGACATCAATGACGGCAGCTGTGCTGGTGTTGACAATATTGGCAGCGGCGATGTGGGTGGCGGGGGTGGTGGCGGAGTTGGTGACCTACCCTGCGCATCATTGTCATCATCACTGGTCAGGTCTATTGTACATATTGGTTTAATGTTGGTTTTTCTGCCCAGTCTTTTTCTTTTTTGGATATTGCCCTGCTGTTGCGCAATGGCAACTGCCAAACTAAATGCACTTTTGGTATTTACTACCGTCTCAATTGCTGACGGCAGCATTAGTGGCTGTGGTGGCTCTGGTGGAGGCGGTGATGGTGCCTTTGGCGGTGGTGGTGATGGAGAGTGCGCCATTGTTGTATTATTGGCAGCCTTCCTTTTGGCAGCCAGTAGTCGCTTAGCGCGTTTGCGCTTGCGCTCGATGGCACTGACTGTGTATTGGGCGAACCTTGAGTATTTTTAGACGATAGGTTGTTCTGCACTATGGGTGTGTTTGTTGGAGTTGCCATAATTTGGCGGCAGGGTGGTGATGTTATCCATTTTGGCGTTTTTCTATTGAAAAGATTGGATATATGGTATTAGTTACGCTATATTTTTGGGGCGTATGTTTATATTGGAGCAGTGTATAGATTAGGGTTATAGTTTGTGACCCTACTGTATATACTACATATATTTTGGCTGTAGCAACTTTTTAGACCCTGTACTTTAAAAAAGTACAAAAGGGTCTATTAAGTTTGTGCAAATGACATTTGTGTGTAACAGGCAGAAGGAGGCGTGGCAGACCCCACAAAGTATATATATTCTTGATCAGGACGACGAGCTGAGTCGATCTAGCCATGTCCGTCTGTCCGTCCGTCTGTATGAACACCGAGATCTCGGAAACTATTAGAGCTAGAGACTTCATTTTTTTTTTGTTTGGTTCGTGTATTACATAGGCAGGCCAAGTTTATGTTTTTAATTTGATATCTCATCCCCCTCCCCCTCAAATTTGAAAAATGTCCTTAGTATATACAGTTTTAGAGTCACTGGATTCGTTTTTTGCAGGATTAAAGTTTTAAATGCTTTGCATGTTTGGTGCGAGTTGCAGCCCAATCGGATAATAAACACCGGAGATATTGAACAAAAAATTTTCAGTACTAGGCATTTGGCTTGGGGAGGGGGGAAGCCGCAGCGTATGCGGCCACTAGGGCGTATACGTGATTTTTGATTGTGAGTATGAATTTCTGTATGAGTATTGGTTATTGTTTGTATTTGCGTGTATATTTGTTGTATAAGTGTATGTGTGTATGGATAAATACATGTGTATGTGTATGTGAGTATGTTCATATATGCTGCTGCTATTATCGGCGCCCAGGGCAAACCAAAGTACAGGGTCTCCTACTGTCGGTTGCGTCCGACTGTAGCTTTGCGTCCGACTGTAGCTTTCGCTACTTTTTTTTTTAATAAAGGATTCAATGTCTGCCACCGACGTGTCTGGCGCAAGACGTGAAACAAAAATTTGTTTCTTCGGAAGGACCGCCTTGAGAGGCTTAGGCTGCTCAGATGAACTAGTCAAAGCAGCAATTTTTGGCATGACAGGGCTAGGTGCGACGTCAATCGCTGATACCGTTATGATATCCGTTAAAGCATCAGGTCTAGTTGCACCGCACGGAACCGGGGAATTAAATTCCATCAGTTGCTGGTTCGGTACTGTGACAGGTGAAAGTGGAGGCGGGGCTGTTATTAATGTTGAAGGAACAAGCAGTTCACACCGTTTAAGCGGCATGGACGGACTTTTTGGTTTAACCACACGTGAAGGTTTGTCCAATAGCTTAAAGCTACTAAAACGTTCCTCCATTGTGGTGAAACCAGCACTCAATTTCTTGAATGCTTTGCGAAGCTCAAAAAATCCGTCCCTAGTCTGCCGCATAAAAGAACTGAAGTCCAGTTCAACATCCCGGCATGACTCGCAACTCCACTTAAGCCCTGTTTTATTATTTAAGTAATCGCGTACCTTCACTGTGAAACCTGCACATTTAATATGTGCCACGTTATCACACATCCAGCACCCGATATATTCGGCATTTATGTCTGAAAGACATTTGCAATTTTTAAAACTACAGGCAGACATGTTAACTCCGAAAACTAATATGCTCGAAAATATAAGGGTATATTAAAGAAAAGCAACGGCAAACTAAGCAAAACAAACAACAACAAAGAGTATGTTAGTGACAGTTACACACTGAGAGCATGCAAAGCAACGGAAAATAAAAACAGTTATGTGCTGAATGCTGAGAGCGCTGAGAGCCGGCAAGGCAGAGAGAACAGAAAAGTAAGCAAGCAAGAGAAGAAAAACAAAAACAACACTGCACTTTACAAATATGTATGTGTGTGAATATTCTACTCCATGCATTCACCACAGGCTAAATGTGAACAATTAAATTGCAATTATTACAATCAAAAACACTAAGCCGATAATTGCAATTATGCACAAACACAACACAGGTACCAATCAACGAAAAGTTACAGTGATCACCAGGATTAGACACAAAAAAGAGTCGAAATCAGACTATCTTCAAGAGTATCAAAAAAACACAACCGTTCACCACTACAAGAGATTAGCTACAGTCGTGCCACTGTCCTTTATTATCTTCAACTTGCACGATAGCTGTAGCCAGCAGAAGATATTTTTTAGCATTTATTTTTTTTTGTTAACCGTAGCATTTTTTGCTTTAGTGATTGAATTGTTTCTGTGCAAGAGAACATGGTGTGTATTATCACACTCAGAACAACGCTTTGCGCACAATTTGAACGAGTGGTCTGTGCCTAAACATCGGTTGCAAATATTTCTTTTTTGCTTTCAGTGTATCCCACCGTTCTTGAAGAGTCAAGTTCTTGAATTTATAGCATTTAGCCAGAGGATGCATGATTTTACATCCCATGACACATTGTTCACACTGATTTTTATTAGAAGGCTTGTTGGTCATTTTTCCACCGGCTTCTAACGCAAAATATTCGTGCTCTAAAAACTTAACAAAAGGTTCTAGATTCTGAATTTCTAATGCATTTTGCGACCTTTCCATATTTTTATTTTGGTTTTTTGCTAGCTCGAGGTCCGAAATAAAACATTGGGTTTTTATTTTCCAATATATTTCGATCGTTCTAACGACGATCGTCTTCAGGGCACTAAACACAATAATTACAAGAAAAGTAACAATTACAATCTTACATTAAAACTATTTCAAAAATGGAATACAATATATAAACAAACAAAATACAAAATCCTTACATTTTAGACACGTCAGCTCTGTTTAACGTGGAGTATGGTACTGATTTTTTGTTAGTAAATGTCTGTATAAGTGAGCGCAATTTTCAGTGTCCGTTTTATAATTTAACCGTATGTTTGTTGGTGTGTTTATTATGTGAAGCATTTCTAATGTGTAGCGTTTATTATAGTGTTGTTCTTGTTGTAAAATTTCGACATCCTGTAAATTCGGTGAGTGGTTATTTTTTGCACAGTGGGCTAACAGTGCAGTTTTTTGTATATTATTTTCATGTCGTAATTTAAAGTCCGATTTATGTTGAGCTATTCTAGTTTTTAGTTTTGATTTTGTTGTGCCAACATATATACAGTTGCACGGGACGTCGTTACCACCATTACATTTAATCTTGTATATCACATTGCGCTTGTCCATTGTATCAATTTTTGACTTGGTGTTGTTGAAAAACGTTTTTAAAGTGTTGTATGGTTTGTGGGCTATTTTCATGTCTTCTTTATTGTATGCGTCTGAACTTTGAAGTCTCTCTGATAGTTTCGGTACGTATATTACGGATTTGTACATCTTTGGTTTTTCAGTTGGTTTTTGTATAATTTCTTTCGCTTTTGTTAATAAGGTGTATATTAAGTTTGTTGGAAAATCGTTGTTTTTTAATATAGTTATGATTTCACTTTCTGTTTCCCTGTGGTATATATTGTCCGATATTTTTAACACCCTTTTAATACAGCTGAGTGCTGTATTGATTATCATATTTTTTGGGTATTTAGAGTAGAAATTTATTATTCGTCCAGATGCTATTGATTTTTTGAACCACTTGAGTTTTAATGTGTTGTCCAGTTTATTTATCATAGAATCTAAATAAGCTAGCTTTCCGTCCTTTTCCTGTTCCATTGTAAATTTTATTTGTTTGTGGAAAGAATTCAATTGTTTTAAAACGTTGTGGGTATCATCTGTTTTTACTATTGTGAATATGTCGTCTACATACTTCGTCAAAAATCTTGGTTTGTTCGTCAAGTTTTTTATTGTCTGGTCCAGAAGTTCTTCCATTACAATGTCTGCTATAATGGGTGAGGCTGGTGATCCCATAGGCATTCCTTTCAGTTGTATGTATATTTACTCCTCGAATTTAAAATATCTGTTTTCTTGTATGCAGTATTGTATTATGTCCATAAATAAATTCTTCGGTATTGTTGTATAATTTTCAATTATAGTCCATTTTTTCCTTATCGTGTTTAGGGCTAAGTCAATTGGTATACTTGGGAACAGTGATATTACGTCAAAAGATACCAAACACTCGTCATATGAATTGTGTAAATATATTGTGAATATTTTAAATAACGTCACTAAGGAATCAACATACAATATCAAGAATGCAGTAGAATTCAAAGAAAGGATCAATAATAAACAAATATCGGATAATGTAATATATTTTACGGACTCTACATTTAACTATGACAGCGACAACTTCGCACTTAATCACGCCAGCGCCATTAATATATTGCCTGGAAATTCCTTGCAACCTGCGCGGCAGCCAGCCAGCAACAACGCCAGAGCCAGTGCCAGCACCAGCGCCAGCACTACCAAAACGATGCCTGGAAATTCCTTGCAACCTGAGCGGCAGCCAGCCAGCAACAACGCCAGAGCCAGTGCCAGCATCAGCGCCAGTGCCAGCGTCAACGCCATTTTAGAGTTGCCTGGAAACTCCCCGCAACCTGCGTGGCAGCCAGACAACAAGAAGCTAAAGGTGGTGATCGGAAATATGAAGCGCTCCACGAGCACCAAAATCATACATATTTGTCTGACCGCGCTGGGTTTTAAACCCTGCTATGTGGCACAAATCACGGATAAATTTACTGCCGCCGCAACTGACAAATATGGTCCATATTCCACGTTAAACAGAGCTGACGTGTCTAAAATGTAAGGATTTTGTATTTTGTTTGTTTATATATTGTATTCCATTTTTGAAATAGTTTTAATGTAAGATTGTAATTGTTATTTTTCTTGTAATTATTGTGTTTAGTGCCCTGAAGACGATCGTCGTTAGAACGATCGAAATATATTGGAAAATAAAAACCCAATGTTTTATTTCGGACCTCGAGCTAGCAAAAAACCAAAATAAAAATTCTGAATTTCTTTAGAATTTCTTAACGACATTTCATACTTAGACCTCAATGGGTCGCTTAATTTCCTAACAAAAAGGAAATTCAGAAGGCTATTTAGTATCTCATCTGTACTGAGGCCTAAGGCTTTTATTGCCTGAGTATTCTCTTGGATAGTATCCAAGAGAGTCTTGACTGACGACGCTGATTATCCTACATAAGGAACATCAATCAGATTTTTAAAATACGCACTCTTTTGTTGTTGAATTTTTTGTTGAATTTTTCATTTAACAACGACCATGCAAGTTCGTAATTCGCGTCACTTGGCGCCAAACTTGCTATGGTGGCAGCTGCGTCACCGTGTAGCTTTGTTTTTAATACACACATTTTCAGTGTATTAGGAATCATACTAGACCCTATTATTTGTTCAAAGAGCTCTTTAAAAGTTTGCCATTCCTCGTACCTACCCTAGAAAGACGGAATGTCAATCTTAGGAAGTACGTACGGCAGACTGTCGCTTCTGGACTTTGAATCGAGCTCTGCATAAGCTATATTAAGCTCGTAAAATAATTCCGTTAACTCGTCGTCTTCGTGTTCTGCAATATAGCTTATGAACACATCTTGACAAGTTCTTTTTTCGAATTTATTCAACGTAAAGGGTTAATATACGTATATTAATGACATACATAAGTAAACATATACGATACGATTGACTCGACCACATGCCACACATGCTTTACTGCATGCCGCAATGAATTACAAATGATTGTTTTAACAGAGTTTCATATTACACGTATTT
The DNA here is from genome assembly GCA_035045005.1 of Liodrosophila aerea. Lineage (NCBI taxonomy): Eukaryota > Metazoa > Arthropoda > Insecta > Diptera > Drosophilidae > Liodrosophila > Liodrosophila aerea. Next base: position 4,396 of record JAWNNL010000939.1, on the reverse strand, counting down.
TGCTAGGCGAAATTCACATATGGTCTCAAAGCCAGCCTTGACTCTGTTCAAAACTGACTTATATTCAGACGCTCATTTTCTGACGTCATTATCTGAAATCATCTTTTTCTGACGAACTGGCAACATCATTACATATGCTCCTTGTTATAGGGGATTTCTGGCACCGCAGCGCAAGAATATAACACAAAAGTAATAAAAATTAACAAGCTTTTATTTATTAATCAATGTGGATAAGGCCTCTTGGGGATACCACTATAAATCTTCTATCTTCTATCTATCTTCTATCTTTGATGCGATGTAACTCCCATATGACTCAACTATTGTAAATATTGTAGCAGCCCTAGTTTGCGGCGTCGTTTGAAAGCAACTGTAAACTATTACTAATACAAGCGTAGCGTCACAACGAAAGAAATAAGTGAAATAAACTGAATAATAAACCGAAAAAGAAACAGTAATATACTGAATCAATAGCGCGAAGCTGACGACATTTATCTAGCACTTTTACCAACCAGCGCCTTTCAGTGTTGTAAAGAAAACAGTAAGTGTCGCTGGATTGTGTGTGCAACAATAATCCGGAATAGTTTTGAATTCGAATAAGTATTATTAGTGGACATAATGACGTTGCCCCGCTTTGAGACGCCGTTGCGTCGTTCTGCAATGGGCGGCCACCAGGGGAGCATGATCCAGGACATGGCCACTCCGATTAATGACGACGAGGCAGAACGTCGGGAGGCACGCCGCCGTACACTAATACAGCAACAAATGCGACCTCGCGACAGCACTGTGTTGGAATCGATAGAAGAGAACGAGACCATTCGCAAGTGCCTGGAGATGTACAATGGGAACAAATTAAGCCGCGACAATGCGTGGAATTTATCCTTGATTGACACGCTCTCTAACCTTTTGGATCGACATCACAAGACATTAGCAACTTTAAGGTAATAATAATTGGTCTAATGTAGCAGTCCTTATTTAACTGTCTAATTTAGATTGCTGGCTTTTCGTTGGAAGCATCTTCGAAGGTATATGGCTTGCGAGTGGATTCTCTTTATTTGGATGCCATGCGCATCGCTTCCGTGCTCTATGCGCGCACACTCACCGAGAAGCAGCTGAATGCAGCTGCTGACGACGGTGACGATGCTGGTCTGCAGGATGCAGAGGGCGGTGCTGAGGGCGGTGATGGTAATGCAGCAGCACAGAATGCGGTTCCTAAGCCTAAGAAGCGTGCACGAAAAGCCATTTCGACGGTTACGAAGAATACGGATACGCTTAATGCTCGTTTAGATACGGCACCATTACAGGATCCAGTATTTGGCAAGCTCAACTCGACTGTGGGTTCCATAAATGCCTCCAATCGGTTGATGCACAACATACTGCCCACTATGGATTCTGAGTTGAAATTGCGCACAAACTACCTCTTCTGGAAGTCGGACAACTTGCCAGAGAACATTACCGATTATACAACCTCCGATATAGACCTTAAGGTCCAGGAGCCAGCGTCACTGGTCAATGCTGATTGGGTTAAAAAGGTGCACAAATGTGTATTTCAACTTCCTTGCCAATACCGGTACTCTCTTTGTTACGTCAACTTTTTGACTAGAGGTACTCCCCACCAGCGGGGACTTTTGGTACTATGTGTTTAATAGAATGTTTAGTCTACTTAATCCGATACGTAATTCTTTAGAGAATTCATTTTTGAAATAAGGTACCTTATTAACTTGAAATAAAACTAAATTATTTTTCGTTAATAATTTTTATTTATTTATGTTATTAATAGCCGCATACAAATTTTTAATATCCAATTGCATTTTGGCTATGGTGCTCTGCATTTTGGATAGGGTTTTATTTTGAGCACTAATAATTTTTAACAATTTTTGCTCCTTTTGTTGTTGTTGTGGATGCTGGTTTCCCTTGCGTAGCTGCAGGGACTGCAGTGGCTTACGGAGCTGCAGCGGCTAATGAGGCTGCAGGAGCTGCATCGGCATCGGCATCAAAAATCTAAAACAAACTTGATCTGCTTGCACTATAGGGGCATCTAACTGCCAAATATGATGTCTCTAACTCTTACAGTTTACGAGATCTACGTGTTTGTACAGACGGACAGACGGACGGACGGATATGGCTAGATTCACTCAGCTTGTCGTCCTGATCAAGAATATATATACTTTGTGGGGTCTGCCACGCCTCCTTCTGCCTGTTACATACATTTCTGACTTGCACAAACCTAATAGACCCTTTGTACTTTTCTGTGCCTTCTGTGAGGCATTACAGAAGCCGTGATACTGCAGCTTAACGGCAGGACTGAAGCGGATCCAACGAGGAATGCGGATGCTTTGAATAGCTGGGTAACTGATAAGAAAATCGTCCCATTTCTTTATCAATTAGGAGGTGATCCTTTGGAATACCCTGAATCAGGGGAAATCCAGCACCATCAAGAGCTGTACGCAGTTCATTGATAGCAGAAATAGCAGCTTGAAGAGCTTGCCTGCTAGGATATCATCGACATACCCTAAATTAGGGTGTTCACGAAGTGTTGTATCGTTGCAAAAGTGCAAGTTTGCAACACTGCTATCGTGAGCACCCCTGTTTTTGATGTGTTGCAAAACGAGTGTTGCAAACTTACTTGAACGCGCGCTTTTTATATTAAAAGTAATTTGATTGGAAAATATGCCTTTTAAAAGTGTGAAATCTTCAATTTTAGAATGGCGAGCACTTCAAGCCATTAGTGAAAGTAGTTTAATAGTAGACGGTATGTATGTGGAAATGCATTATGTGATAAATTAAGTAGATTTGTAATAAATTATTGCAGATAACCATGCTGCATTGGACGAAATTTGGGACAATTTTGTTGACGATGCCATTAGCATTTATTCAAGCCGTAGAGGAGATATTGCGATTGTTCCGAAATCCATATGTTGGCGAGACAACATACTTTGCACATTTGACAATGCCCGGTTTAAACAAATGATGCGTGTGTCTCAAGACCAATTTGGCATGATTCTGGGGCTCATCAAAGAGGACGAAGCGTTCGCAACACCTGGCTTCTCGAAACAATTGTCAATTGACTTACAATTGGCAGTTGTTTTGTTTAGACTGGGGTCCTCTGGATGCAGTGCATCGGTGCGAAAATCATGTACACTGTTTGGAATTGGGGATGGCGGAACGTTAAACATAATCACAAAAAGAGTTTTTGCTGCCATTTTGCGTCTTATGCCAAAATTTATACATTGGCCAAACGCAGCAGAGCGCCAACAGCTTGTGGAGCAAACTTTCCACGAATTGCCACATTGCGTTGGGTATATTGATGGGACGGAAGTCAAATTATTTGAGAAGCCACCTAGCAACCACGAAGTGTATTTTTCACGGCAACGGATTTATTCTGTGAAGTTGCAGGTTATATGCGACCACAAGCTGCGAATACGGGATGCTGTTGTTGGGAATCCAGGCAGCTATCATGATTCCAAGGTATTCAAAAACAGCACAATAGGAAGAAGTATTCACCGACTTCTTACCGGAGAAGAGTGGATTGCGGGCGACTCCGCTTATCCCCAGTCTACTTATTTAATTACCCCATATCGAAGCAACTCGCGCACAATGGATTTCGAGAGGCGAGTCAAATTCAATAAGAGGCACAGCCAATACCGTGTCCGAGTGGAAAACTGCTTTGGTCTGCTCAAGGGAAGATTTAATAGCTTAAAAGGTCTCCGGATTCGTCTAAGCGACAGCGACCAGAAGAACTTTCTTTGCGACTGGGTAATTGTGTGCTGCATTCTGCACAACATTTTAATAGATGACAAAGACATTAATGAGGAAGATGGCGAAAATATTAATGAACAAGATGAGCAGGATTGCTTGGCTGCTGATCCAGTAGCTAATGATCTTGTTACTTCGGCAGCTGAAAGCAAGAGGCTGTCTATATACGATAAAATTTTTTCATAAAAAACACTCTTAAATAAAATAAAATTTGCATGAATGTGAGAATGTCCACAATCTCACTCTCGGTCCACTTCTTGACTTCGTTCAGTCTCTTCCTTTTACTTGGGTTATTCTCTTCCACTGCAGGTAAAAACAGGTTTATTTAATATAATACCAAAAGCAAAAAAACAACCCCTACTTACTTTTCACATTTGGCCACAATTAATAAACATCTGTTTTGGTTTTGATTATGCTATTTAGCACCAAAATACACCAAAAATACCAAAAAATTCAGAGTATTTTTGCCGTTTCCAACACTTAAAAATTTTGCAACGATACAACGATTTTCATGGTCAAGGGCCGGGGTCTTGTTCGCGTTGCAAGTCACATTCCATACAAATTGTTGTTGGAGTGAGTTGCAACTCTGCAACGATACAACGATACAACACTTCGTGAACACCCCAATTGAATTTGAAATACT
>JAWNNL010000938.1:0-21576 GCA_035045005.1 Liodrosophila aerea | reverse complement strand
TGGACGAAATGCTAAAATTAGGTGTCATCGAAGAGAGCAATAGTCCGTGGAGCAATCGAATCACACTAGTGAGGAAACCGGGGAAAAATCGTCTCTGCTTGGATGCACGCAAATTAAACAAGGTGACGGTAAAGGATGCGTGTTCACTGCAGAGCATCGAATCAATACTGAGCCGAGTTGAGGACACTGTATTTATAAGCAGCATTCACCTAAAGCATGCATTCTGGCAGATCGAGCTGGAGCAGCAGAGTCGTCCATACACAGCGTTCACAGTCCCTGGTAGACCTCTATACCATTTCAAAGCCATGCCTTTTGGACTGTGTAATGCTGCGCAACGATTGTGTCGTCTTATGGACAAAGTGATCCCGCAAAGATTGAGAAGCCATGTGTTTGTATATCTAGACGATTTATTGGTAATTTCCCGTACCTTCCCCGAACAGTGCCATCTACTTACAGAGGTAGCGAAATGTCTCACGGCGGCGAACTTGACGATAGGTCTGAAAAAGTCGAAGTTTTGTTATAAGTATCTAAAATATCTGGGATATATAGTGGGAGATGGAGCTCTTAGAACAGACCCGGACAAAGTGGAAGCGATCAAGCAGATCCCCATCCCGACCAACACACGCCAGCTGCGACGATTCCTGGGCACGGCGGGGTGGTATCGTCGCTTTATACGCAACTTTTCAGTGGAGTCCGCACCTCTGACAGACTGCTTAAAGGGTAAGGCACTAACTACAGCCCCACTGTTAGTACACCCTGACTTCAAGAAGCGGTTCTTCAACTGGACGTCCAAGGAGCAGAGCACCTAATAGCGTTTTTCTGGGCAAAGTTGCGAGGAGCGCAACTAAATTACAGTGTGCCAGAGAAAGAGTGCTTAGCAGCCGTGAAAGCAGTGGAGAAGTTCCGAGCATACATCGAGCTAATGCCTTTTACCATTATCACAGATCATTCTAGCCTCCAATGGCTAATGACCTTCAAAGCATTGAATGGCAGACTCGCGAGATGGTCGCTGGTCTTACAGGCATATGATTTTCAGATCGAGCACCGAAAAGGCAAGGACAATGTGGTAGCCGACATGCTTTCTCGTCCGTTTGAAGTAGACGAAGTGGATTTTTTCCAGTTTGACACCACGGCGTTCGAATCGAACGAATACCTGGAGAAAATGAAGATGGTGCAGGAAAGTCAGGAGAAGTTCCCGGATCTGAGAGTTGAGAATGGACTAATATTTAAGAAGACTACATTCTCGAGACCAGAACTGGAGGAGTTCTATTGGAAGCTGTGGATCCCGGAGTCTGTAACCCAGACATTAATTGAGGAGGCGCATACGAGTGATTCTGCGATGCACGGAGGATTGGCACGAACGTTAGGTCGACTCAGACAAATGTATTACTGGCCACGGATGACAACACAGGTCAAGGCATATGTGACGGACTGCGAAACCTGCAAAGAGACGAAGCACTCGACGCACGTACAAAGACCACTCATGGGTGCCGAAACCAGAACAGAAAGGCCAATGCAGAAAATATATCTGGACTTTCTGGGGCCATACCCGAGGTCACGAAGAGGCAACGTCGTCATTTTTGTTGCGCTGGACCATATGTCCAAATACATCTGGCTGAAGGCGATGCCAAAAGCAACAGCAGCGGTGACTAAATTCCTACGTGAAGAAGTGTTTGCCCAATTTGGAGTTCCGGAGATCATTCACACCGACAACGGCAAACAGTTTGTGTCGGCGGAATTCACGGAGTTCTTGAACAGGAGATGTATCACCCACGTGCGCAAGCAAGGGAATTACACCACCACGCAATTGAATGCGGCAGAGAGAGTGAACCAAACCGTGTTAGCAGCTTACGTAGGACTCACGACTCTCGTACGGAGGAGGCTTGCGTAAAGGCAAGAACTACGTAGGAAAGGGAACGAGTCGGCTAGAATTGGCGCGAAAAGCTTCCGGAGATACAGTGTGCGGCCAGAAGCGCAATCCACGGCGGTACTCGGAACGTGGCGTAGTTCGTGATGTTCGGACAGCATATGTTTACAAGTGGAAAGGACTATAAGTTGGCGAGGAAGTTAGGAGCGATAGAGGATGCTGAAGTGCAACACCTATCGAGACACGAGCAGCAACAGACGATGAGAGCTGAAGTACAGCGAAACCTCTACTTGGCGTACAAGAGGGCAGAAAGGAGGTACAATTTGAAGGCACGCGAGATTAAATACATCCCTGGCCAAGAAGTATTCCGCCGCAATTTTGTCTCAGCGACTTCAAGAAACAGCTCAACGCGAAGCTCTGCCCAGAAGTACGTGGAGTAGAGTTCAGACCGCTAGGAAACAGTCTATACGAGCTGGAGTCACTACAAGGAACAAAAATTGGAATATTCCACGGCAAAGACCTCAAACAATGAGCCAAAGCCTGGCGATCTAAGATCAATAGACAACATGAGATGCTTGATCTCAGGGTGTCAGCATTGTGCCTACGTTGGACATCGGGTCACCTTTCTTAGCACTCCTGTTCCTCGGTTGTCACGAACGAAACCGGAGTGTGTTGTCATGGGCGACATGCCAGATTAGCGCCATCTGGTGAGAGCTGAGGAGAAGATCAGAAAGTTGGACAGCGCCATCTATAGGAAAAACTCGGAAAGCTACAGTCGGACGCAACCGACAGTAGGTGACCCTGTATTTTGATTTGCCCTGGGCGTCGATAATACCAGCAGCATATATGTACATACTCACATACACATACACATACACATGCATATATACATATGTATACACACACACATACACTTATACATACAAATATACACGCAAATACAAACAATAACCAATACTCATACAGAAATTCATGCTCACAATCAAAAATCACGCATACGCCCTAGTGGCTGCATACGCTGTGGCTTCCCCCCTCCCCAAGCCACCTGCCTCATACTGAAAATTCTTTGTCCAATATCTCCGGTGTTTATTATCCGATTGGGCTGCAACTCGCACCAAACATGCAAAGCACCTAAAGCTTTAATCCTGCAAAAAATCAATCCAGTGACTCTAAAACTGTATATACTAAGACATTTTTGCAAATTTGAGGGGGAGGGGGATGAGATATCAAATTAAAAACATAAACTTGACCTGCCTATGTAATACACGAGCCAAACAAACAATTACGTCTCTAGCTCTTATAGTTTCGAGATCTCGGTGTACAGACGGACAGACAGACGGACAGACGGACAGACAGACAGACGGACATGGCTAGATCGACTCAGCTCGTCGTCCTGATCAAGAATATATATACTTTATCGGGTATACCACGCCTCCTTCTGCCTGTTACACACAAATGTCATTTGCACAAACTTAATAGACCCTTTTGTACTTTTTTAAAATTCCAGGGTCTAAAATGAGGAAGGGCAACAACGGGTTTCCTTCGAGTAGTTTGAGAGCGGAGAGAAGGTCTTGTAGCTAAAGCTGCGAGGAACGGAGAACGAAAAAAGGGCAATAGCAGCAAATCGTGGGGTTGTTGTAGGATAGAGAAAAAAGATGGTGAAGTCAGTGAAGAAATAGCCAGACAAGAGCACGGTTGCGGTGGTGGAGAGCCACCGAGAGAAAACAAAAAAAAGGAAAAGACTTGCCGACCGAGCAGAATGACCCACTTATATATATAAATATATATGTTATATGTTGTATGTTACTTGTTGAATCATACTGATAGAATTAAGTAATAAGTCCTCTTTTTTTTGTAGTTGTTAGTTAGGTATTTATGTTAATTGTAAGGTAACATTATAAAATTATTATTAGACTAAGAAAATATTGATAGTTTAAGGCGTCTATGCGCGTGAGTGGCAGTGCGAGAGTTATTTGAATATTTTGGCAATGGAGCAAGCAATAGTGATGACACTAAATGTTTATTAGTGTAGATCTTGAAAGAGATGTGGAACTGAAGTATCTTGAGAATAATGGGGTGAAATGAGGGTAGATTAAGGGGTCAGCGGCGATAACCACTATAAGTAAAGGGGAGTCGCAAATGGATATAGTAGCGACTCTAATGGTTGGGAGGGACACGCAGACTGCCTGGCAACCCGGCAACCGCTTAATCCGGAGTCGCGTTATTTTGTTGTTGTTTGTTAGTCCGTGTTTCGAATAGTTTGAAAAAAATTAATTTTTTTGCCTATGGCCTGCCAAACACATCAGCGGTGAACTTGCCCCTGAGCCGAAGAACTAGCCGGTGCAGCGATGCGTTGGTGCAAACAAAACTATGGCCATGGCGTCTTGTGAGTGCGAAGGAAAGTACAGGGTCTCCTACTGTCGGTTGAACCCGACTGTACGTTACTCTGCCGAGTTTTTTACCTAAAAACACAACATATAAAAAATTAACGGATCGGACTTTAATAAGTTATAAACGAACATTTAATGTTCTTTAACATTAAATTATGTGATTGTGAAGCAAATCTATTCACTAATTAGTTAATTATCAATTCTTAAGTTATACTAATATACATATACTGCTAGAGCACAAAAACAGCGAATCTTAAGATATGGATTGGTACAGTGTTTGAGCCGAAAGTAAACTGTAATTTATCTCACTCTCGACGTCTTGTTTACTTATTACAGGTACCCGATATTGTTCGGTCCATTTCAGCAGAACGCATCTTTGCTCTACGCCAACAGACTCAGGTCCTGTGGGAACGATACTTTGGCTCCATTGAAAAGATTGTTTTTACTACATTCGAGGTGAGTTCGGAAACCTTTTTATAACTATGAGACTTTGCTAGAAGAACACAAGAGACAAACACAACACATATAAACTCGTTTTCCCATAAGAATAAAAAAAGTTCGAAAAGCTGCTTTGCCTTGGGAGTGGATAAGCAGTAACATATTATATACACATATACATACACAAATACACATCCAAATCCTAAATCACGCATACGCGTTGAGCGGCGGCATTTACACAGCGGCTTTCCCCTCCCACCACCCTATGCATACATAGTACAGAAAATTAATTGTCTGATATCTCCGGTGTTTATTATCCGATTGGGCTGTGAATAGCACCAAACATCCAATGCATCTTAGGCTTTATTCATTCATTTGCTAGGAAGTCCATCCATTCTAAAACTGTACCTGCTGTGCAAGCTAAGATATTTTTGCGACTTTGAGGAGGTGGGAAAGGGGATAACGAAAATCAAAAATAAATTTGACCGGCCCATGCAATATGCACGAACCTAAAAAAAAAAGTCGGAAAGCTATAGTCGGATGTAACGGACGGGGTTGCGGAGACCCTGTACACTTCCTTACAGCAGCTAATGCTAACAATACACACACACACACATATCGCAAAGTCAGACGCAACAACGCATACACACTGTGTGTATTGTAAAGTTAAAAAGAGTAACGTAATTGAACTCGCAATAAAATTTGCTGAATTTTGAATATAATATGTCTATACTAATTATTAATATTAATAAAAAGGAACAAATACTCATAATAAATAAAAGCTATGGCGATCAAGCAGGTGCAATCACACACAAGCTGCAAAACACCCAGAACAACAACAATCGACCACGTGCAGGCACAGGCAGCGAGCAAAGGCGAGCAACAAAATTCTGCAAAACCTGTTTTGCACAGCCGACAAAAACAACATACATATAAAGATTCAGCCGCAGGCAAAGCGTATACAAATTTCTGCGCTGAGACTCACAAGTCTGAAATGGCAAAATATGGAAACATGAAAGTCGGCATCACAGCAGCATACATAAGCATATGGGTCCGTATACATGTACAAAAATACATTGAACGGAAAAAATCGGCATGATCGACACAGACCGTGCTTTCCGTTTGAGTGTCTATGCAAGACTGACAACACAAGTTTTGATGTTGATCCAACTCGACAGAAACCAGTTTCTCATGCGCTGGCTGCTCAGTCGCATGTTCGATCGCATATGTTGCATGTTGCGTGGACCTGATCGTCGCAAAATTCATGGGACCGCTTTTTAGTGAATCTAAAATGTTCTTCTCTTCTTATTTTCAATTGTTTACATTTTGCAAGTCGATGATGTAATCCCTTTTTACCCAACATTATTTTGCATGTTTGGCAAACGTGCGCCCAGTGTAACTGGGCTATTACACGGTTCAAATAAGAAAGAGGAAGTATGAAAAAAAGTGTGCCCGTACATTCATTTTAGGATTGCTATAATCAGGCATGCTCCGGTTTTGACGAAAGTACGTGAAATCAAAAGTTGCGTGCTCCGGTTTTCACTTTTTTTCTCATATGATAAAGAACTTTATTAACAAATGTGTTGCAGGTTCGTTGAAGCATTTCGGTTGGATAAAAATACTTTTAAACTGATTTTGGCTAAGATTCAGCCGCATTTAAAAGTATCTGAGTTGACGCACACTCTTCAGCTGGCAGCTGTACTGCGATTTCTTTCCACTGGCTCGTATCAATTTGTTGTGTCGAAACACCAATTTATAAACATTGGACGGAGCACGTTTGGCAAAATTCTGCGCCGCCTGATTCCAATTTTGCAATTGGTGCTATGCAATGAGGAAATAAAGCTGCGCATGTCTCAGGATGAAGTTGACCGTTCTGTAGATTACTTCTATACAAAGTATAGATTGCCCAGAGTGGTGGCTTGCGTAGATGGGACTCACGTTCGAATTGCAAAGCCAACGAAAGACGAGTCTGTCTTTTATAATAGAAAAGGATACTTCAGCTTAAATGCTATGGTAGTAAGTACGTCTATTTTACAATATTTAAATTGTATTAACCATTCCTTACTCCATAGGTTTGCAATTACAATCTCGAAATAATGGCTATAAATGCAAGACATCCTGGATCGTGCCATGACTCCTTTGTTTGGAACAGCAGCCGTGCTCGGGCGTACTACGAATCAAATAATAATGGACACTTTGTGCTAGCTGATTCTGCTTACGCCAGTGAAAGCTTTGTTTTAACTCCTTATCGAAGCGCTGAGGCTGAGACACCAGAGCATTATTTTAACAAATTCCACGCAGCTGCTCGCAGCTGTTTGTTGCGCGTTACATAATATATGCCGCAGGATGAACATATCTTCTGCGGAAATACCCGAATTTGACTATGATGAAATTGTTGATAGCAGTGATGACGAAATCGTGGATCGGCCAAATGGAGCCACGGTTCGGGATAAAATTGCCGTACACTTTTGTAATACATATAAAAATAAAAATAATAAAAGCATGTTCAATTTAAATATTTATTTATTTTTATTTATTTTCTAACATTATTGCAATGGATTTTAGTACATTTAATTTTTCAGCCTCAATGGACTCCATAGCTTGGCAATGGTTTTCATGATTATCTTTCATGGTTTCGAATGTCTTTGCGATATTTTGCATCATCAGCAGCTGTGTTTCGCAAAGACACTCTAAATTAGTTGGCTGTTCAGCACGTCGGCGTTTTGGTGATGGTGGTCTAACTGCTTCATGCTGGACTGGCGACGGTGGCGGGGTTTTTTTTGGCTTGGGTGTGGGGGTGTACCCATATCCGTCTCCATCTCCAAACTCTAAAGCAGCTGTTCCATCAACCATCAGATACATTATAGTTATTTCTGCTATAGATTCTTCAATTGGGAGCAGTGCAATTTGGGCAAACGGTCCTCCACCAGTTGCCTTTAGCTCTTTCTTGTTTTGACAAGTTTGGCCCTTATGATCATCTTCCAGTCTGACCACACCTGTATATGTAAATAATTATTTAGTTGATTGTCTACAATATAGAGCTATAATTATACATACTTTTTTCCAGCCATTACTGTCTATCATTGGCGGACCAATATCATTTGCCGCCAGCTCCAGCCATTTTTTTTCAGTGACGACCCGATCGCCCTTTACATAGCCTTTTGCCAAATCTTGGTTTATTCCCATGAAATCCACAATCATCTCGTCCTGCTGTTTTGTCTTATGTTTTCCCCTTAAAAAAATATATAATTAAATATTTACAATTCAAATTGAATTTTCAATTGTTCTTACATTTTTATAATTTGCAAAAGCGCGCGATAAAAATTCGATAGATGTAATCAAGCTGCCAACTTAAGTTGCTGCCATTTATTTAAATAACGGACTCACAATTTTATTTCGTTTTTATATGCGCTTATGCGCAATACATTAAATTAAATTGTTTTGTGTGTTTTACACTAACATCTTAACAATCCATATACTTTTTCATTCACAAAAAACAATATAAAAAGTGTTTCAATAAGATACCACGTTCCTAGCCATGTGCTGGCAGCCCCTGCGATTATATCGAATATCGTTTCAAATACCGATGCTATCGCTCGCATGAATTCACTTTTTGTTGTTGCCCAGCTCAGATGAAAAATGAGGCAGGTTCATTAAATATTAAATTATAAAATAAATACAATGAATTTTACTATAGGGAGTACGGCAAATTAATTTTAAAAGATGTATAAATATATAAAAAATATCGTCGATGTTATTTTGTTTAATATTCACGCCTGTACTGCGATTTACTTTTCAATTCACTGACTAAAAGTTCAGTGAATTCAAAGCACATAAAATATGTGGAAGTGAAAACCGGAGCACCAATATTTTGCGGATTGAAAAGTAAAGCACTTAAAATATGTAAAAGTGAAAACCGGAGCATGCCCGAATGTTAGTTTTTGCTGTTAACATAACATATCAGTGATGATAATGATGTTATCGATAACGAGTTATGGTCCAACACCAATGATGATAAAAATGAATTTCGAAAGCAATTTTTTATGCATGTAGTATCTGAGAAGGCCATTTATTTTAAAGCATCTGATATGTTGACGAAACACGCCAATAACTACGTATGTTAAATTATCATGACGGTTTGCAAATTTGTTTTATTTACCCTACATGCTAGCTTGTACTTTTGTTATCCGTTTATTTTCCACAATCAGACAAAACTAATCTGTCACCAATTTGCCGGACATACTGACATAATGTATGTATGTATATGAAGACGACTTTTCTGACACGCCTCAGCGCTTTAGCGAGCGTCGTGCACGTAACACACCCACACAGTAGGTAAGTGGTGTGGCGTTTGGCGCGACGGGTGGCTGACGTGAAAGTTATCAGGCGTCTGACTTAACAATTTTGCTATGACAAGTTTCAATGTTATATTTTCACAAGTGAATTAGAAAGAGTACAGAAGAGACAGAGAGAGAACCTTCACGCGTATCACGAAGTATGAATACTTTGGAAGTTTTTGCTTTTTAGACATACTCATCGTCCTCATTATCATCATCATGAAGCATGGACAACTGTCGTTATCATTCTCAGCTCGTGTCTATTCCTAGTTCTAATAACATTATACTTTTTATCATATGTATTCAAAGTCTTTCAACATCTGCATACACTCATCCATCGTCATGTTTCTTGTCGGAATTTTGAGTTTGCTTTGCCTATGTCTTTGTCCGTCGCTTTGTTTCTTACTCCCCGTTATGCCTGGCTGCTTACGAAAGTTCACTTGACTTGAAGCTATGATTTCCCAAAGTCACCCGAAAGTAAATTAACTGTTACAAATGTGTGATTTTCTGTCTGTGTGTATCTCTGTTTGTGCCTGCCCAATCATGCGTTTACTGCTCAGCGGCTGCGATGAGTATTGAGTAACGCAATTTCCATCAGCTCTAATAAACTTTCATTGAAGCAGATATCAGTAATTCGGCAATTGACATATTATCAATAAGATAAAACTCCATCCCTAAAGGAAACGCACATTAAACGTTTTAAATGCGGCGTACACATTGTTATCTGTAATTTATAATTAAAGATAGTGTATGCCAGTAGATGGCAGATTTAATAAATACTAAATATAAATTTAAATTTAACTTTTTATTTGCTAAACACAATGTCCTTTTTTATCTTATATCTATAAAGTAACAAGAGAAATTAACAATATTAAAATTTAAAATAAAAAAAAAGTAGGGAAAGCTACAGTCGGACGCAACCGAAGGTAGAATACCCTATACTTACCACCTCAATAAAATTTAATTTAAACAAAGCACAAATTAAAATAAGCCACAAAAAACTAGAACAAAAAAGAAAAAATATAAATTAAAAAAGCAAAAACTAAAAAAAAATTACACACAAATGCCATTAGCACAAACTTAATAGACCCTTTTGTACTTTTTTAAAGTACAGGGTCTAAAAATTTTTGTTCGACCGTCCGACAGCGGGATCGTACCCGCAACCAATCGACTTCAAGACCAATGCTCTACGCAGTAGGCTGCAGAATCGCAAGGAGAACGTATTAATGAAAATTATGCGTCACTACTTTCCCTCATAACTTCTTTGTTTATGTTCCGGTTTAGCTCAAACTCGAACCAATCAATTTAAGCATTATAAGCTTTGTTTGCGCAACCAGTGACTTCAAAACTGTGAATGCTGTACGAGTTTAAACAACAGTTTTGCAAATTTGATGGCGAGGGGGGGAGATATTGGTCATCAGAGTCAAACTTCACGAACCGAACAAAAAAGAATTAAGTCTCTAGCTCTTATAGTTTGCGAGATCTATGTGTTCATACAGACAGATGGACAGACAGACAGGGCTATATCGGCTCAGCTCGTCGTCCTGATCAAGAATATATATACTTTATGGGGTCTGCCACGCCTCCTTCTGCCTGGTACACACAAATGTCATTTGCACAAACTTAATAGACCCTTTTGTACTTTTTTAAAGTACAGGGTCTAAAACAGGGACCGTAATCATTATAAGTGAAATAATATAAATCAACAATTAATGATTATGTATTGATTTTTATCATTTTGATCCATTTTTAATGTTTACTCTTCGAGTTTTATTTAATCGCTCAAAGAATAATTATTATTATTTTGAGCGAAAAAAAATAAATCAAAAATTATTATTATTTGAGCGTTTGATTATTATTTGAGCGTTATTTTTTCGCTCAAACTATCGCTCAAAGTGCAATATCAATTGTATATATATTATAATAATTGTATAAAATATATATAATATAATATAATTTATATATATTATATATATATTATACTATTGCATATCCAACCCCTTTGATTTTTTTTTCGCTCAAAATAATAATAATTATTCTTTGAGCGATAAAATCATTATTGATAATCATTATTTACGGTCCCTGGTCTAAAAAGATACTTCATGAAATTAAATTTAAAATAAGAAACTTAAAACTAAAAGAATATTTTCATTAAAAATCATCATTGTTTTTTTTTACCTCATTACACCTAACGGACTTAATCAGTCTATCCAGTGCATATTGCAAAAATTTTGGTGTCACCTCCACACCCTCCAATGCGAACCTCTGCTTAAAAGCCGCTGCGAAAATAAAATAAGTATTATGATTAGTATTCCAAATTTAATAATATAAATAATATTAGTTTAACAATACATACTGTGAATTGCGAGATTAACGCAAAAGCCCCTGACACACTTCTTGTATTCTGTGCCCCGCCAAGAGAACTGCTTGGCTATCGCGTCCGTTATTATTTGCCGCCAGAAACTGCAAACAAATTTGTCTCCAGACACTTCAGAAGACTTTAAAAGATCCGAAATCTGTATAAAAAGACAGTAAGGACCAATTTAAATACATTTTAGAGATAGAGATTAATATACACTCCTATGACGCATAATAGAACAAAGAATAAAGCACAAAATGTGCTATTCTTATCTCTCTTCTCGTTTTAAAGTAACTGTAAAAAAGCACACACGTTTTGATTTTGGCGAGACTGCAATTGTCTCAAAATTATTATTTTTGTATATTGTCAAAAATTTTTTGTTTTTTGTTTAATAATTGAATCTTAATAATTAAAAACGGCGCCTTGAGCTATTCCAATTTCAAAAATTTCTTTAGGCATGAAGTTAATTAAATTTTGAAAAATATTTCTGTCCAAGAGAGACCATTGATACTCCAGATATTCTCTATTGGGTTAAGGTCAGGAGAGTAAGCCGGCCAATCCAAAACATTTACGGAATGGTCCTCCAGAAACCGTTGCGTTTCTTTACTTTAATGAATATTGACATTATCCTGCATGAAAACAAAATTTGTGTCTCTATTTTGCTCCAAAAATGGCAGCACCCGATCCATCAATACATTTGTTTACTTCGCGCTATTCATTCGGGAGCTTGTGAAGCACAGATCAAGCGTTCCTGATGCATGAACGGCTCCCTAAGCCATTGTGGATCTGCCTCCGAAATTGCGTCTTCAAAATATAAGGGCATCTTTCCGCTTTTTTCAAAACTCCTTTCACAATATTTTCCGAGCATTGCAACGTTCGCCAGATAGTCATTCGGGACAAACGATGACTGCAACACGCAGCAAGTGAGGCTTGATGAGGAAAATGAATCACTTGCATTTTTAATACTCGGCGTTTGTCGCGCTTTGGCTTTCTTCCAGAGCTACGCTTGACACCGTACCCATCCACATTGCTTAAAAAGGTAGTGATAGCACAGCTTGTTCCACCCAACATTCTGGATATTTGGCTAACATTAAAGCCAGCTTCGTTATATACTTTTATCCTTCCCTTTTCCTGTTCGGTTAATAAGGTGCGATGCGGCATTTTATTGAAAATTGATTCAATATTCAACACAATTTAAAAAAAAACGAATCCAGCCGCAATAAATGAAATGTGTAGTATAATTTTGATACCATTGCAGCCTAGCCAAAATCAAAGCGTGTGTGCTTTTATTTACCGTTACTTAAAAACGAGATATGCAGACAGAGATAAGAATAGGACATTTTGTGCATTATTCTTTGTTCTATTATTCGTCACACAAAAATTTATAAGGTGTCGTATAATTTTGGGCAGGAGTGTATATTATAGGAAATATACAACATTCTTTAAAACGCCTTCTTCCTCTAGGTTACACTTAAACTTCAAATAATCCCCGAATGTAAGACTTCATCTTTACTAACTCGCCGCAAACTTTTGTCTTGATTGATGCAACTTTGGATCGCAGATCTACAAGTTCAATTGTCTGGCGATCTATTTTTTTGATAAGCTCTTCAATCTATATCTTTTGCTCATCCATTTTAAATAAAATCCGGTCCAGTTTGGTTTCCTTTTTTATAAATATAGAAACATCAATTTAAAATAAGAAGGTTAATCGATATATTTTAAATATATTTCTTACCAGATTGTCCGTTTGGTTGGGGTGTAGAGTCATCGTAGGTTGTGTTAAAAAATTGGGTTTAATTTTCCATATCGGTATCTAAATCAATTAATAAGGGGAAAGTCAATGTGCATATTAGTATCAAATAAATGAATAATTTCGTAATACGTTCTACTGAATGCTGCAAAACATTACAGTCTAAATCGATATTTTTTGATGAAAAGATAACGACAAAAGTCGAATCTATTGGGAAAAGGCTCTAAATTGATAATTAATCGGCTGTATAAAGTATTATTGGTAATGTCAATAATTTTAAATATTTTGTATACATTATTTTCCATATTAAAATAGAAGATATTTGACTTCTTCAAATCAATAAATAAACCTTCGCCTTCGGGGGTTTTGCTGCTGCCTCCAAACCCCGACCTGGTGGTCGGCCCGACCGACGAGTGCGAGCTACTCTCCGCAGGTGCTATGGAGGAGGTGTACAGTCGTATCCATTAGATTTAACAATTATTCTAAAATATTTATGAAATGTTAAAAATCCCAATATAATTCTAAGACTCAAACTAGCTCAGAATACATTTTAAGAACTAAAAACCACAAACATCGTAATTATTATGGCAAACTTGTAACATCTCTTCAGTAACACAAACAAGGTCATAAAACAATAAATAATCCCTGCCACGAGTCAGCCGAACCCGAATAGTGACACGAAGTTGCGCAGGTAGCTCGCGAGTTCGGGTGCACTTTCTGGTTGCGCAAATGTACGACAAAATGTACGTCAGGACAAGCATAACAAGAATGCAATCAAGGTACAGAGTGATCAAGATCAATCAGTCAATCAGTGAACATAGAGATGTGAAGTGAAGTGAAGTGAACTATAATATAATATTGTATTAAGACGAGGGTAGCTCAGTGGAAGTGCCTTAAAATACCAAATATAGAAATTAGATACAAACTATAAATTTCAATTAGTTTTAAAAATTTTTCTAAAATATTTTTGAAATATAAAAAATCCCAATATAATTCTAAGACTCAAACTAGCTCAGAATACATTTTAAGAACTAAAAACCACAAACATCGTAATTATTATGGCAAACTTGTAACATCTCTTCAGTAACACAAACAAGGTCATAAAACAATAAATAATCCCTGCCACGAGTCAGCCGAACCCGAATGTACGACACGAAGTTACGCAGGTAGCTCGTGAGTTCGGTGCATTTTCTCGTTGCGCGAATCTACAACGACAACTCTATAAATAAGGTCGCTCCGAGCATACCTACACATTCAGTCATAGATCATCATGGAGACAACATCAGCAACAGCCAGCCCCGCATACGCTCTATTTTGAAGTGGCGCTTGTCACTTATTTTTGCTTTATTTAAAATAGAGAAACTCATCGTTAAATTCATTTGAAATAACGTATGATATCATGATTGCGTGGCGCCATCTATCGGTCAGTGCTTACAGCTCTTGCAAGCATTCGATGAATTGGTACCTTACGATATCTCTGCTAAGATGTGCTTAGCATATCGCTAGTCAGCTGTAGTGCATTTTTTTTCTTGAGCTTTTGTCTGCAAGGCAACCATACTCAAAAATTGCAGGCTAAGCCAAGCCCAAACTTCCGCATTCACGTTCTTTTTCTCAGCCAACCGCAGCTTAGGCTAGACGTACATTCAAAGTACTCATTCAAAGTAAATTCAAAAAGCATGTGCCAGCACTGCTTAGTTGCAAACCAAAAAATAAAAATAAATAGTGAGTATATTACTAAACGACTTTTTAAATCGCCGGTAATATAACCTTATCCACAGATATTTCGGATGCATACAAAATTTGACGGATTAGTATTCAAGTTAATGCTTGACCTAACCCCCATGGTACTTGGCAGAATATTATATACCCATATTGTAAGTAATATCGGCCCCAATAATTATTTACATACTAATTAGTGTCTTTATACATATATATAGATTTGTATGCAAACAAATTAGGCTTGATCAGCCAAAGGGTTTGCTCTTTTCTCTTGCCCCATTGAATGTCGGTGCCAGACCCAGGTAACATAACCAACATAACGTAATCAATCTAGCAGATTCTAATAAAGCCTCTTTATTATATAGAATCTGGCGCGTTGTAGTATATTGTAAGCGCTGCTTTACGCTACCTCGTACAGCCATATACATATCATACAGTCGCATAAGGTGTTGCCACGTTACGAGCGCTGCATTGGTTGCACGCAACCGATTGGGAAACTCCCCTACAGCTGCAAGTGGAGCCACCTAACCTACCAAAATTACCTTAGTGACAGTGCAAGCGAATTTCAATAAAAAAGAAAAAGCTGTTAAATCAAAATTCCACTAATTTAGAGTGTTAAAGAAAAAAAAAAAACCAACAGAATGAATACGATTTGTGGACTAAAGTAAATCGCGATGGCCTAATTACCCGATCTAATTCCCCAATCTCAATTTTTTTCTCTTAATCAAACATCTCTGGATGTATACATAAACCTACATATGTGCAAAAATGCATGCGCCCCCTAAAATAAATAAAAATACATAGAAACACAAAGTGCAATGTAGACCTGAAATAAAACAGAAAGAGAACTGAAGTGAAGATAATGAACAATCAAATATAGCAACAAAGATAAAGGTGGTTCGTCGTGGGATTGCCATCAACTGTAAGTGATACATTACATTTTATTTTCCTCTCTTCATTTTTATATATTTTTTTTTGTTTTGTTCAGTTTATGCATTTCGTCACTTTACATGTGCATAGGTTTCAGCTGATCCGTGCTCTTCAAGCAGCTGATTTATAAGAGAGAGAATTGCGCACGCGCCGCAATCAGTATTTAAGACTCTCTTTCCTATTTCTTTGCGCTTGCGCGACGTAATTTATTATGTTCGTTTGCCTTAGCTTGCGGGTATCCGCTCAGCGTTGACAAGCCATATGTGCGTTACGTCGCTAACCAAATGAGGTTACGTCGCAAACTACAAAGTATTACGTCGCGAAGTAAAACGAAATAGAGACAATGCACATGAAGCAGTTTTTTTTTCTTCTTTTGATTTCATTTATCAATTTATAAATTTACCTGTAAATATTATTACCTTTTTATTCCTTTTTTTTTCTTGATTTCTATTATTTTCCATTTGGCATTAACCCATTACTATTATTTTTCAGCCAGGCGTTTGCTTAAGTACACAATCGTTTCAATACTGCTTATCGTAACCCTCAATTAAAATTTTTTTCTCTACAATTAATAGTAAAATACCTTATGTATATTAAAAATTATAGTTAAATCCTTAAAGTTAACCCTAGAAACCATGCAGTTAAAAATGAAACAATTAGAAAATAAATAAGTTAAGTACAATTAGTAAATAGAAAAACAAAATTAGCCAGTTCAGACAAACAATGAAATTATGTATATAGTTATAGAAATAAACAAATTTAAAATGAGTTGTCACTAATTTGTGGATATTTCCGGGGGTCATGGCAAACCAACGTGAACAAATAATGTAACCGTTTAAGTAGCTCCACAAGGGGTCGTTCGAAAACACTAGCTGCACAGGACGACCATGGAAGGGTGGGGATACAGAGCTCCCGATTTCGGAGCGAGCTTAAAAGAGAGCTACAACCTTTTCTTCTGCTGTTAGATATCCTTTTTATTTGTCTCTCCGTTTGCATTCCTTTTTCGTTTCTGTCTTAGATTAGGCCTTTGGCAAATTAGCACGCAACTTCTTTTCCTTATTGTTGTTATAAATTGGTAGTGTGAGTGCTTTAGTCGTTGTGGACCTAACAGGAACCCACCCATATTGCCGACACTGCGGAGCCGGAAATACAGCGTGCTAGCCCACAACCAGCTAACTTTAACATCCGCTCATCAGCTATACAATCCGTTATTCGTTGTATGCTACAATAATAATAATAATAAGAAAAATGGCGCCCGAACGTGGAGTCTCGATCCGGCAGGTTCCGAATTGAAAAATTTTATTTGTGTCAATAACATCTTTTGACATACGCAGCTAATCTAGGATTCAGATCACAGTCCCAAGTATCCTTTGGTATATATGTGTTGTTTTTTTTTTGACCCTGTACTTTAAAAAAGTACAAAAGGGTCTATTAAGTTTGTGCAAATGACATTTGTGTGTAACAGGCAGAAGGAGGTGTGGCAGACCCCATAAAGTATATATATTCTTGATCAGGACGACGAGCTGAGTCGATCTAGCCCATGTCCGTCTGTCCGTCTGTCTGTCTGTCTGTCTGTCTGTCTGTCTGTCTGTCTGTCCGTCTGTCTGTATGAACACCGAGATCTCGGCAACTATAAGAGCTAGAGACGTAATTTTTTTTTTGTTTGGTTCGTGTATTACATAGGCAGGCCAAGTTTATGTTTTTAATTTGATATCTCATCCCCCTCCCCCTCAAATTTACAAAAATGTTCTTAGTATATACAGTTTTAGAGTCACTTGATTCATTTTTTGCAGGATTAAAGTTTTAGATGCTGCATGTTTGCATGTTTGGTGCGAGTTGCAGCCCAATCGGATAATAAACACCGGAGATATTTAACAAACAATTTTCAGTACTAGGCATTTGGCTAGGGGAGGGGGAAGGCACAGCATACGCGGCCACTAGGGCGTATGCGTGATTTTTGATTGTGAGTTTGAATTTCTGTATGAGTATTGGTTATTGTTTGTATTTTAGTATATATTTGTATGTATAAGTGTATGTGAGTGTGTATGTGAGTATGTACATATATGCTGCTGCTATTATCGACTCCCAGGGCAAATCAAAGTACAGGGTCACCTACTGTCGGTTGCGTCCGACTGTAGCTTTCCGAGTTTTTTAACAGTAGATGTGCTAGCTATCGGTTGATCATGTTCACATTCACTGTTGTATAAAATACAGCACACCAACAAATTTTAAACTGTTGGATACCGTTGTGTTGTTGAAATTTTGAAGTAGATGGATAAAGTTAAGTTCAGAGTATATAACTATAGCTTTCCTCTTGTCAAAATATTGTAATTGTTGCATATCCTTGTTTCATAAATTGAGAAGTAATTAGCTGGATTTAGTGCCTTTTAGAGTTTATGGCTACTACCAACCGCTAATGAAAACCGGTTTACTGCAACAGCCTGACCAATCATGATAGATAAGTGATAAGTTGGATAATACAAATATATCGCTTCCATGATAAATCAGGTTCTCCTTTTCCGATTCTTATGGATTCTTTATCTTATTCTTTATCTATTCCTTTGCTTATATCTTTTTCTTTCTTTTTCTTCGTTTACTTCCTATTCTATCAGATGTAGTATGTTAATGGCAAGACTTGGATTTTTAATACTATTCAGAAATATATAGTATAAAGTTAAAATTTTGCGGAAGATCTGGCATGAGTGTAGAGAATTTTCTCTATAGAGTGGAGGCTCTTACTCATCAGACCTTGGATGGTAATTTTTCCCAGTTAATAAACCACGTTAATACACTGTTTGAAGGCGTAGCCAATGATTGGTATTGGCGATACCACCGCAGTGTATCTGTAATCTCTTGGCCTGAGCTTCGTGATGCCTTGCGTACTCAGTTCAAAGAAGAACGGACTGATGTAAACATACGGTCCGAAATTCATCGTAGGAAGCAGAAAGAAGGCGAATCTTTCGATGAATTTTATGAAAGTATCATTATTCTAGCAGACAAACTATCTGTCCCCTTATCAGAAATGTCCTTGCTAGAATCTTTACGTTCTAATCTGCAACCTGAGATACAGCATGAGCTGTTATATCAGCATATAACTAGTATCGCTCAACTCAGATATATTCTGATGGTGCATACACCTTTACGGTGATTACCGATCACGCATCTTTAAAGTGGTTGATGAATCAATCTGACCTAAGTAACAGGCTTGCTAGGCGGGCTTTGAAACTTCAAAGATACGATTTCGAAATACAACATCGGAAAGGTAGTGAGAATATAGTCCCAGATGCCCTTTCGAGAACTCATACGGAGGACCTTTCGGCTATAGAGCACGATATGTGTGTAAATTTGAAATCTCCACACTTTGAATCGCCTGCTTATAAGGAACTCATAACGCAGATCGAAAAAAACTCAGCTCCTTCATCTGCTGTGAAAGTCGTTGGCGGTTTCATATATCGACGTGCGGAACACGCTTCAGAAGATAAAATAGCAGACGATGTTGTGTGGAAGCTATGGATTCCTAATGAATTAGTTCCAGTTGTCTTGCAGATCGCTCATAACGACCCGTTAGCTTCTCATGGTGGCATTAATAAGACGCTCGACCGAATTCGTAGATATTATTTCTGGCCCAATTTAGTAGTTGATGTTCGTAATTATGTAAATCGATGCGATACTTGTAAAACTACGAAACATCCTAGTCAGACGCTAAGACCACCATTGGCCAAGGCAACAGAAAGCCAACGTTTTTTTCAACGGCTATATGTTGATAGTAGTAGGAAAAGGTCAGTTACAGATAATAATGATATGCATAAATGGTCACGTACGCAATTTAATTGCTTTTTCTTGGAATTTGACGGTCATAAATTAAGATTTAATTGATTTTTGATGACAGGTGTCGATAATAAATTAACAATTAATGGCTTTGGGGTGTGATAAATGTAGGGGTGCGATCATGCACCTGTGTAAATTGCTTTGTTTCCGGGAAGGGTTTATTGTGTAGGCACGTGACTGTGATTAATAATTAGGGTGGGGTTGTTTTTATGTGTAGGTGTAGGGGTGATCGTGCACCTTTGTGTACGTGACTTGCTTGTTAATTGAACATGAATAAACATGTTAATTAGGTGTAGGGGTGCGCGTGTGTGCACGTGACTTGAGTTTAAATTTAGGGTGGGGGTGTTTTTTAAGATTGTTGATCGTGCACCTTTGTATACGCCTTTGTGCGCCTGTGTGCACGTGACTTGAGTTTAAATTTAGGGTGGGGGTGTTTTTTAAGATTGTTGATCGTGCACCTTTGTATACGTGACTTTATTGTAACGCCTCGCCATTTCCTGAGATTTTGTCTCCGCCCTTCACCCAGTCATTCTTAATGCAGCTGCAAAAGCAGGTTAAGTGGAAAAGGATGTGTGATCGTCACCCGTCTCGCAGTAAAAAAGGGAAATGGTTTACTTGACCTTCGTGTGTGAGTCGCCCGTCTCGCAGTAAAAAAGGGAAATGGTTTACTTGACCTTCGTGTGTGCGTCGCCCGTCTCGCAATAAAAAAGGACAATGGTTTACTTGACCTTCGTGTGTGCGTCGCCCGTCTCGCAGTAAAAAAGGGAAATGGTTTACTTGACCTTCGTGTGTGCGTCGCCCGTCTCGCAATAAAAAAGGGAAAGGGACCTTTAACTCGAATTCCAGCAGGATCCGTCTAGGCGCGTTCTTTAGTGTATTTCATAAGGGTTCACAGTAAAAGTATGCTTGCAATGCACCACCCGTTTATC
Organism: Liodrosophila aerea; assembly: GCA_035045005.1. Classification (NCBI taxonomy): domain Eukaryota; kingdom Metazoa; phylum Arthropoda; class Insecta; order Diptera; family Drosophilidae; genus Liodrosophila; species Liodrosophila aerea. The sequence continues at coordinate 1,029 of JAWNNL010000938.1, read as the reverse complement.
TCCGTCCTTCACCCATACATTTTCTATTCTTAATGCACCTGCAAAAGCAGGTTAAGTGGAAAAGGATGTGTGATCGTCACCCGTCTCGCAGTAAAAAAGGGAAATGGTTTACTTGACCTTCGTGTGTGCGTCGCCCGTCTCGCAGTAAAAAAGGGAAATGGTTGACCTGACCTTCGTTGTGTGAAAAGTGAAAAAATCAACCACCGACAATTACACGTACTTGACTAAAATAATAAATATGAACAACAGGACACACTTCGAACATTGTCTTCTACAGTGACCGTGAATATTCTGAGCCCTAGTTAACGTGTCATAGCATGGCGTCGAACACAATTCATATACTCCCTATTCTTTCAATTTTTATCGTATCATAGCATGGCGCCGAACAGAATTGTCATAGCATGGCGTCGAACCCTTCTACTGCAAACCCACTGCAAAGAATCCTTTGTTTCTTTGTTTACTCGATATGGGCTTATTACAGCCTATGGGTATATAAAGGGACAGTATCTAGTCAACTACAGCATCACAAAATTTGGCTCATATAAAGAGAAGACGTGTTCCAAATATTAATTTTGAAAATAAAATTAATATGGCGCCACCACAACAATTATGTGAGACCCAAAATGGAGGCTTCATGGGAATGGACGACGACCAGATTGATGCGCTCCTAGACGCGCTCCTAACAGAAGACTTCCTGTTGACTGTACCAAAAACCGAAAGCGAAGAGTGCCAAAGAACGTGCCTAAACTGCGGAAAAGTATCGCGTACGATAAAGGAGTCGGTGATCCATCGCCGAGTACACAGCGCAGAACAACCGGAGGAGTGTAACCTCTGTAAAAAGAGGTTTAAATATCGCAGCTCTGTGTTGCGTCACATTTCAAGAAAAAGTTGTAAAATGTAAACAACTTTTTCCCAACTATTAAACTAACAAAATAAAAAGTTTAATTTAACAGAAAAACATTCGTAATTGTTTATTGGCAATGGGTGGGATTTTTCTTTTTTCAGTCATTTCAGCTATATTTTAAATAA
>JAWNNL010000937.1:0-13752 GCA_035045005.1 Liodrosophila aerea | reverse complement strand
CTTACTTGACATAACAAAGAATTTGTACACCTAACTTAGAATTACTTTATTTTATCATATCATGCACACATTTATTAATTAAAGTGCTAACTCATTCGCACCATAAAAAAAAAAATCCAAAAAAGTCAGTATAATGACACTAGCTGTATATGCATCTTTTAAAATTCTTCGATAATCTTGTAAGGTCGCGTGTAGTACTACACATTCATGGTTTTTGGTTTATTAGCGCATTCGTGAATTTAAGGCGAATATATGAGTCGTCTATAGTGTGACAATAATGGCAAAGGATAAGCAAAAGAAAGAGGAAAGAAAAGAAAAGACAGAAGATGACAATACTGAAGGAAAGAAAGACGAAAGTGATACGAAAGAGGATAAGAGTAAAAGTAATGATAAAGATCAAAACGAAGACTCGGATAATAATGATAAGAGTAAAGATAAAGAAACAGAAAAGAAGCGTGCAGAAGTAAAAACTCAGCCGAGAGAAAAAGAGGAAAAGAGCAACAGTAGGGTAGTAGATGAGGAAGATGGGAAAGTTCCGAAAAAAGATGAGACAAACGATTCGATGAACGTTAGTGATATTTTCTCGAAATTGACAGCTCTGTTTACGATAACGCAATCAGGAACATTAATACGTCCTGATTATATTTCTACAGATTTGACCTCCTATGGACCACGTGAATTGAAAGCAGATTTCATCAATACAATTGAAAGTAGTTGGCACGTTATGCAATTTGGTGATGATTGTATTCCATACATTCTGAAATTAATGTATAGACCTACAGACACGGATATTTGGCATAATATAGATGAGTACATACGGTTTCGAATGGATATATATGATACGATGATTAGATTTGGGAAACGTATTTTTGTGGAACCTGATAAGGTAATGAGCGAAAAAGGTTTAAGATATGCTGCGCCAACGGTAGGTATACCAGTGGAGCTATTTGCACAAGGACAATTTAATCTACATCAGAAATATGCTACGTTACTAGATAAGTTTTTAACCCCCATGACAGTTGATTCAACATCAGGTTTATCATATGTGACGAGAATAAATGTTGCTTGGAGTAAAAGATTTTGTGAATTGTGTAATTGTTATTTTAACATATTACATGCATGTAAGGGTAATGTTATAAATCGATATAAAACACAGTTGCTTGCTACAAACGATAACATAAATCTAGTGTTTTCGCCATTGACAGTTGATAAGAGGATTTTATATTATCCAATCGCTTCACCTTCGCAGTTATGCAATATAATAAGTAAAATGCCGAGAGGGTTAGAATTTTCTAACATGATGTTGTGTAATTCAGTGACGCCGGTTGTACAAATAATACCGGCAGATTCACTTCCTTTAACTTTGAATCTGAATTCATCGTCGACTAAAGTGTCTTTAATTAATCAGCTATGTAATTATAATTTCAAAAGTTTGATGGACAGTTCGTGTTACGCTTATTTGTCCTTCTTCTTTTCCCCTGGTGCGTTCGTTTTAGAAGTTGATTTCACGCGCTTAGCCGCGGGTGATGAACAACGTTTTTTAATTGCTATGATGTGTAAACTAATGTTTTATTATGATGTTAACCCGAGATGGTGTAACATATCTCTAAAGAGTGTAGAAGAGATAGATATGGTTATAATGAAGTCGATGCTAACGCATGGTTTAATCGCGAGGATTGGTGATAGTGACCCTCGATACTGGGAGTCATATTCACCCGTGCCCGCAAGATACCTTGGTACCTATTGGTCATGTTTGGCGACAGATTCAACAGGGAGAGGATGGGCTAATGCAGGAAAAAAGTTTTATGGTCCTAACAGTGATGTTAATATTTATGATAATTGTTCTTTAAGACCCATTTTTAATTTTAATTTTGACAAGCCTATTACGGCGAGCAACGAAGATATAGTACCAGCCAAAGAATTTAATATGACATATAAAGCTATCTTGGAAGTATGTGATTCCTTGGGAAAGAGAAATCCAATTTTCAGGGATTTAATTACGTTTTATAATTACAATTACAGTGACATAGTACGATTTATATGCGGGGTTAATAATTATAATAGATGCAATTGGTACAGCGGTTTCAGGTTGAATGAGGTTACCGCTAATTTAAATGAAACGTATAATGAGGTGACTAAAATAATTACAATGGACTATGAAACCGTTGTAGTTATGTTTAAAGGGTTACGATACGAGAGTATTTCGGGGCGTAGAACGCCTTATCAGATGCAATATCAAATGGAAAGTGCCCTAATGTTTGATTACATTGAGTATTCTTCCAAAATAAATTTCTTAAAACGAATAATAAAAGATGAATTAGATATTTTAGATGAGTATACAAACAAAGAATTAGAAATGATGTGTCTGCCTAAAGACGGTCCATTTCTAAAATACATGTCATATTTACATGGATTTAAACTAAGTACAAAACTGGATACTAATATAGATTGGTTATCTAGTATGGAGATAATTACCCAGTTTTTTAATACAGTAAGTGAGTCGGCATGGAATGTAGAGAAAGAATGTGGCTATACAACTAGCCCCGTTATAGTTGATGTCTTAAGGGATATCGACGTAGCTATGAATCGATACAAGGAACAAGCGGAAAAGAACGCTCCTTATTTTCACGACTTGGATCTAGTGCCAGCGGAAAATTTAACTTTGCCGCAACTTCGTGGCCTCATGAGAAGTAATAAAGCGATGACAACTATCTTAACGAATGCTCCGAGAGGATTAAGCATTCGATATCCTATACCGTTATTTATATATCAAAGCCCTCTAACAAGCAATGATGCTTTTCCAATCGAATTGCAACATGCTAACATTTATAGAACAATTAGAAGTTCAGTACGTAGCTCCGTACTGATGAATTTCGTTACAAATCCTTCGAGAGCTATTTTTCAAAGCAGTCCGGATATGTTTATCTGTATGTTGCAGAGGAGACAGACCAGTGGTTTCAAGAAAGGTGAGAATCCTTTCTATTTAGTGAAAGCTGATGACTGGTGTGGTCAACTTTTAACCACAACCGGGTCGCTCAGTTGTATACAATTAAATAATTTTGAAATGCGTTCAATTTTTAGGTATGAAGTGACTGATAAAATAGTCAATATGGATGTAATGGGGAACCCATCATCTTTGAAAGCTCAATGGGAACTTACAAAATATTTAAATTCAGACTATACTTTTTACATGGATAGCAGAAAAAGAGATGAGAAACTGCGTGAATGCACTATTTAAGTTGAATGAACAGGGTGTGGTACGTCGTCTTACCGATAAGGGTTATCTATGAAGAATTCAGTACGTGTATTAAACCCAGAAATATCTGGAACATATTCATCAAAGGCAACAATTACGAACTGTCCACCTGTAGCAGGTAACGTCCCAAATCGACAGTCCTTCCGAAATGGCGAACATCCCAAATCGAAATGAATTGAACAGAACACCAGAGTCCATCAAAGGGATGTATATGTATATGTATTTAGTACGTGTACCAAACCCAGAAATATCTGGAACCAGATTCACCAAAGGTAATTATAACGAACTTCCCACAAGTAGCAGATAACGTCCCAAATCGACAGTCCATCCAAAATGCCCAACATCCCAAATCGAAGCGGAATGGAGCGCAATAGCTCCAGCGAAGCCTGCGGAAACTAAAGGTGTCACAACGCTAGTTCTTACTAACACCACAGCAAAAAAAAAGCCAGTATAATGACATTAGCTTTAAACGGCCGAATAATAAGATGTCAATATAAAATCACCAGATAATCTTAGCATGTTAGAACACTGGACATTGCAGATGAACAGTACTGCAGATGACCCCAGTCAAAACAGTCGATATAATGACATACAGTCACTAGTTGCACTAATCCCAGAAACAATCCTGATTCCTACTAGACCGAGAAAACATGCTGAGCATGAGCAACGTCCCAAATCGAAATGAATTGAACAGAACACCAGAGTCCATCAATGCAATGGACTCTGCGGATGCCTAGTACTGCAGATGACACCAGTCACAAAAGTCGGTATAATGTCATACTGTTCCTAGCTGTAAACGCCCAAATTATAAGATGGCAGTAAAAATGCAGCCAATAAAAACAAATTGACTGGCCACAAAAGGCCATAATCACAGGATTCCAACGACAAGAATCTGTATATATAACAACAGCGTAAACAGCCAGTAAATTGACAAATTGACTGGCCAGAAAAGGCCATAATCACAGGATTTCAACGGCAAAAACTATATACTAACAACAGCGTAAACAGCCAGTAAATAATAATAAATATGGCATTAATCTGAATAACAATAACATATGTACTAATGATCGCTAAAACATCTATACTTAGTTTCACACTTAAATCCCACACTTAGTATCCATTCTTAATTTAACTTAATTTTCCGCCGCGGTCTCTGAGCACTTCTGCACGCCGCTCTTGATGAACTGCGACTGACACAACGCCATTGCTGCTGGCGCTCTCTGCCTTTGTCGCTTGCAATTTTTTTGCATTGAGCGCGCGTTGCTCACACGAATAACGGCACTAAGAAACAAGCAAAAGACAGTGATGCTTAGGAGCGTCAGTGATGCGTAGAAGTGTCGAAAATAAAAGACATGGAAATTATGGCATTAATAATAATAACAGTAACAAATGTACTGATGACCACTAAAACATCTATACTTAATCCCACACTTAGTATCTATTCTTAATTTAACTTAATTTTCAGCCGCGGTCTAAGCGCACTTCTGCACGCCGCTCTCGATCAAATGCGATGTATGTGGGTACAGTTACAATTACTTACACATACATACACACACATGCACATACCGCTTACTGAAGAAGAGCCTAAGATATATATGCATATTTCTTTCCCATTAAAGCCCTGTATGCACCATCCCGAAATTTTACATTTCCCATACAAAAAGGGTAGGCATGGAATTTTTTCCGTACCGAAATGAAATTTTTGGTATGCAGCACTGAACCAAAAACACGAGCGAAATATCGATAAGTTCATAGGTATTGTCATCGTGAGGGTCGTGTTGGATGCTATTCAGCAACTGACATTTCGCACGAAATAAATCAGAACAATTATTCCGTACTGAAGAATGGAGGGCAATTCAAATAATGCCTATATCATTTAGATGCGAAACAAAATTTGCATTAATAAATGTAGTTAAAGCTCAGACCTGTATTTGGGACATTAGAAATTTTGAAATACAAATATTCAGATTTGTACATACATATAATAATATGTATTACTTATTTATATATTTATTTATTTGCTCGTTTTTTTCAATATGGGTACTTATTTCAATATTTCGAACGCTGCCTCCTCTTTTTAACATCTCTTCTTCATTTTTTATTAAGAAGTACCCCAATGTTACCATTGCTAAGTCCAAGGATTCGTCGCTCATTTTAATTCCAATATATTTTCACTTTGGCACAACAGTTGATAAAAAGTGTTACCAATTTTAAATAAGTGTTACCAATTTTGAATAAGTGTTACCTATTTAAAATAAGTGTTACCAATTAAAAACAAAAGTGTTACCAATCAATCACATGTCAAACTAATACAATCCACACACACGGAATATATTGTAATTTTTCCGTACGAAATTTTTGGGATGGTGCATACAGGGCTTAAACTGAAACTAATAAATAAAAAAAAACTCGGAAAGCTACAGTCGGATGCAACCGACAGTAGGAGACCCTGTACTTTCCTTTGCAGCAGCTAAGCAGTGTTGCCAACAGCTGCGCGCAAAAAACTGACAGATTGTTCCCAAAAAAATGACAGAAAACTGCTGAAATTTTCCAAAAAGTGATAGAAAACATGACAAAAAAGTTTTCGTTCATTTTATGAAGATAATTTATTACTCATTACAATCTAAGTCTTTAATTGTCAATAAATTTTTCATTTCCATCGTTATTTTCTGAATCATAGGATTCGTTTGATTTAATCAATTTTAGATACTTTTCCGGTATCTGATAATTATGGCAACAGGCATCTTGCCGTCGTAGAAAATCAAAATCAGTTGACGGAATGACCTGTTTTGCGCACTGATTTGATTTTGATTTGCTTCTGATTTTTATTAGAACATCTGGCAGCCATGCCAAACAGTGGCTCCTTCCACTTCAAGACACTGGTCCTCTTTCTCTTTAAATTCTAAAACACATTTAAAACTTTAAATAATTCAGTAATTTATTATAAAATTGCAGAATGCTTACAAAGTATTCCATTTTCAAATAGCTGTAATAAACACCAAGTGTTGTTTCTACGTACTAAACGGTCACAAGGGTCAACGGTCTCACAGCAAGATAATCAAAATCAAAATCAGCTTCGGAGCTGATTATGCTAAAACTTTTAGTGTGACCGTCATTTCCATACTTTCTGTGGTCACACACAAAATTTTGTATGGAGCAGCTGCGAACAGCTGATTGTCATAAACAAAATCAAATCAAAAGCAAATCAAAATCAGTTTCAGGAATCCCTATATAGACACAATTTTTTTTATTTCAACTTGTTGCACTGAAAAAAATAATGGAGTGATAAAAAATCAAATACGGACAAATTTTAATGAGCATTTTTATTTGAACATACATTCTTAATGCACTTAAAAACTACACAAGAAATTATCTATATTTATATTAATTTTAGTCAAGGATAATTTTAATACGGCTTTTAAATTACGGTTTTTATTAGTTTCAATGTTGAAAAGGCACTTTCGCATATATATGTACTTCCAAACATGGAATAAATTCGCAACATTTCTTTACAAAGTAATGGATATTTGTTTGCATAGACAATTTACCAAAAGTCAATACCATTTAAGTTAGAAGTTTTTAATTCCACGTCGCATTGCAAATCACACAGCTCTAATTGTAGTTCGGGCGCATATTTGTATATATTACTTGTCATTGGCGTTACAAAAATCGCCATCATTACATTTTTTATTTGAGCTTAATTTAACAAAACAAATAATACATTGCTTTCGCATAAAACATTTGCAGCAGCAAAAAAATTTTAGTCTGCTAAATTTCCAGCAATGAAACGAACAACTGATTTTTTTCTATGCATGTTCGTCAACCCAACAACAAAATGCATGCGGTATACCGAAGTAACGGTGAAATGTATGAATGTATTGGTGCTCAACTCGACCACAGAGGCAGCGAATGAGAATTCTGAAAAAAGCACGCAAATTGTTCTTGTATTTCGCTTTGCTTATGGCAAGAGCCGCACACGCATATGCGATGGCTCTTCCTATGCTGAGAGCAATTACAAAAACAAATTGAGCTCGAAGAGCAATGGCTGATATACTCGTAAAGATTCAGCCGCAGGCAAAGCCGAAAGAACAAATTGTTACAGATACACAGTATATGCTCTTTCCTATTATTTCTTATTTTTCTGTGCTACCACAATATATGGAAATAAGAAAGAGCATCAGCTTTGCGACTTTTGAAATCAGAGCACAAGTCACAAGTCTGAAATGGCGAAATAGGGAAACATGGAAGTCGACAGCATAGCAGCATACATAAGCATATGTGGCCGTACACATGTATTGCATACAAATACATACATAGAACGGGAAAAAAAACTCGGAAGCTACAGTCGGATGCAACCGACAGTAGGAGACCCTGTACTTTCCTTTGCACACACACACACACTAACAGACACTCACACATGCACACATAGCGCAAAGTCACACGCAACCACACATACGCTCGCGCTGTTCCCCCCTTACCTAGTGCAGGGAATTGAATCTTGAATAATTCCGGTGTTTATTATCCACAATTCACAGCACAGATTATGGTTGCTATAGGCTCATTGTATGCCAAAGTGGTGGTTTTTCGCGGTTTTTGGGGGAGGGGGGGCAGGTATAAAAAATCTAAAACAAACTTGATCTGCTTGCACTATAGGGGCATCTAACTGCCAAATATGATGTCTCTAGCTCTTACAGTTTGCGAGATCTAGGTGTTCATACAGACGGACAGACGGACATGGCTAGATCGACTCAGCTCGTCGTCCTGATCAAGAATATATATACTTTGTGGGATCTGCCACGCCTTCTTCTGCCTGTTACATACATTTCGGGCTTGCACAATCTTAATAGACCCTTTTGTACTTTTTTAAAGTACAGGGTCTAAAAACAGACTTTCAACAAATTTTAATATCTATAATACAAACTTGAAATATTAAAATTATCCGATTTTTATGTAAGTTTATATTTAGTGCATTAATTATTTTAGCAATCATTGTACTCAATTTTTTCTTTACGCTAAACACTGTTGTTGTTTCTCGTTCATTGTTGATTTTCTACTATGTTTTTTTGTTCTTGTGATTCTCTTCTCATTCTACAATAGATACCAATCGTGGGCGTTTCATGGAATTGTACGATATTAGTATCTATAACATTAGGCTATGCCTTGAATTCATACAATTTATTAAAAATGTTCACTCAAGGCGGCAGTGGCAAAAACGGCTCAACAGTTGCTGTAAGCATTTGCTCTTTTCCCCTTTTTTTAAAGAAATTACCAAGAAAAAACTGAACAAATTTGTTCAAGCATGAACATGGAATATAGTATATATATTGCAACCGTCACAATCTGACCTGTTCTGAATTTCGAATCCGAGTAAATAGATCGGGATCGTTTTGATTCCGAACGGTTTGCTGTTCTGACATTTCGATTCCGAAAATGCTCGTTTTGAAAACGAGTGCCTATGAGCAGTCGGAATGAAAACGATTTGGCAAATTTAACATGTACATATATGGTATACCGTCAAAATCAAATCGTTTTCCCCTTTCAAAACGACTCGTTATTCAGAACAGGTCTGATTATGTTCAAGTATGGACATAAGGAGATAATCATATGTATAAGAAATATGTAAAACTACAAGACGATAACGCAGATTACTAGCTGCATATCACATATCAACAGCGGCAGGCCACAATCTTTGGGCCTTGCAGCAGATAATATTACAGACTTGACCTAAGTAAGCAGAACACATATGTAAAACTAGAATGTTGATAACAGAGACACAAACTATATGCACATAAGAAGGAAATGTTAGTACATAGTTACGCTGTACCTAAGCATAGATAAGTACCATATTGTACATGATCTTATACATAGCCCAGAAATGGGTATAAAATAAAGAAGACTGGCTCCGTGCCAGAGAGTTGATCATCAAACCCCTAACCTCGCTGGTCTTTCATTTGTTCTCTGAACAGGCACTATGTTGAATCTTATAGTTATAAGTACGCCAGAAAGCCAGACATCGTATTGAATTAGATTTTTAAGATATAAAGTTATATTATATTATATATAGTTCAAAAGAGCCTGGGCGCTGTGTTATTATAAGTAAACCTTTCAACAAGGCCAGGATATTTTATCTTATATTATTTATATTGTGAAGACTAAACATGTTAATTAACTATTCACAATTAGTTTAAGTCTACGCACTAATCAATAAGAGAATACAACAACAAGAGGGTAAGGCTACGGGACCAGCAGAGGCTTAGTGTCGGTAGACATAAGCAGACGTAACAGTACAAGGTACCGTAGGCAAAGGTTCGAGACAGTTCGAAGAGGACAGCAAGCAAACATACCAGGTCAAGAAAGTTCGAATAGGGCAAGGTCCAACCATCAGCAAGCGAAGGTAACAATAGCAAGTACCGTAGGCGAAGGTCCAAAGTACAACTACCACGTTGGACAAGGGCAATGCTGGGTATTGACTCAGGACCGTTCGTTGGGCCGAGCAACGAACTAGCAGATACCGTTATGTGCACTGGGCAATAGTGCATATACTCGTAAAGGACACCGTTATCTGTGGAGAGAAATGCAAAGCTGCAGACTTTGCAGAAGAGGATACCGCTGTTGCCAAGCAGCAGAAAACCAACAGCAGCGAGACGTGCGATTGGCTGAGCGAACAACAGGACTGGACCGGGACTTGGAGATGCTGCAGCGAGGCGCACTATTGGTTGATCATGCAAGGGCAGATCAGCTATAAAAGGAGATGCGATGGAGCAGCGAGGGAGAGTATATACGAGAAAGTATTCCGAGACGGTTGAAACATATCACACAAAAGTAGAACGTGAAACGAAAACAACGAAATACGGGCGAATGAATGTTAAACGGTACGGCTGACCAAAAACAATAAATTGTGATCGAATTGTGAACAAATTATTGGCTAGGTTCTGAAACCGGTTCAAAACCAGCAATAAAAACTCGGAAAGCTACAGTCGGATGCAACCGACAGTAGGAGACCCTGTACTTTCTTCGCAGCAGCTAAGGCTAAAAATGCACACATACACACACACGCACATCGCTAAGTCAGACGCATACACACTTACATATATACATGGCATATGTGCATGCTCGCTGCTGCCCCTTGCCTGCCTAGTACGGAAACTTTAATCTCCGGTTTTTATTATCCGATTGGGCCAGAATTCTCAACACTGATTAAGGTTAACATAAGATCATCACATGCCAAAGCACAAGCTTGTATCTTTATAATTGTGGGTGTGGTGGTTTTTTTCGCGGTTTTTGGGGGAGGGGAGGAGGTATCAAAAATCTAAAACAAACTTGATCTACTTGCACTATAGGGGCATCTAACTGCCAAATATGATGTCTCTAGCTCTTACAGTTTCCGAGATCTAGGTGTTCATACGGACGGACAGACGGACATGGCTAGATCGACTCAGCTCGTCGTCCTGATCAAAAATATATGTACTTTATGGGGTCTGCCACGCCTCCTTCTGCCTGTTACATACATTTCGGGCTTGCACAATCTTAATAGACCCTTTGTACTTTTTTAAAGTACAAGGTCTAAAAAGCAGGTTCAGTTGCCTGCAGTTGACACTTAATTACAAGTCTGAGTTTGCTGGCACAATTGTAAATGTTTGTTGCGCGCTACATAATATATGCCGCAGGATGAACATATCTTCTGCGGAAATACCCGAATTTGACTTTGATGAAATTGTTGATAGAAGTGATGACGAAATCGTGGATCGGCAAAATGGAGCCACGGTTCGGGATGAAATTGCCCGTACACTTTTGTAATACATATAAAAATAAAAATAATGAAAGCATTTTCAATATAAATATTTATTTATTTTTATTTAAATTATTTTCTAACATTATTGCTATGGATTTTAGTACATTTAATTTTTCAGCCTCAATGGACTGCATAGCTTGGCAATGGTTTTAAGATTATCTTTCATTGTTTCGAGTGTCTGCGATATTTTGCATCATCAGCAACTGTGTTTCGCAAAGACACTCTAAATTAGTTGGCCGTTCAGCACGTCGGCGTTTTGGTGATGGTGGTCCAACTGCGTCATGCTGGACTGGCGACGGTGGTGGGGTTTTTTTGGCACGGGTGTGGGGGCGTACCCGTATCCGTCTCCGTCTCCAAACTCTAAAGCAGCTGTTCCATCAACCATCAGATACATTCCAGTTATTTCTGCTATAGATCCTTCAATTGGGAGCAGTGCAATTTGGGCAAACGGTCCTTCACCAGTTGCCTTTAGCTCTTTCTTGTTATTGACAAGTTTGGCCCTTATGCTCATCTTCAAGTCTGACCACACCTGTATATGTAAATAATTATTTAGTTGATTGTCTACAATATAGAGCTATAATTATACATACTTTTTTCCAGTCATTGCTGTCTTTCATTGGCGGACGAATATCATTTAGCTTTGCCGCCAGTTCCAGCCATTTTTTCAGTGGCGACCCGATCGCCCTTTACATAGCTTTTTGCCAAATCTTGGTTTATTCCCATGAAATCCACAATCATCTCGTCCTGCTGTTTTGTCTTATGTTTTCCCCTTAAAAAAAATATATATTTAAATATTTAATTTTCAATTGTACTTAAATTTTTTTTTTGCAAAAGCGCGAGTTACCACCGACCCAGCCTTTCCCCCCGCCAAGCCACCACGGTGCCCAGTATAATGAACCGGGAAGACCAAATAAACAAATGGGTCAACAGAGAATATCGATGTCGATCGTGCATCCGGCCAAATGCTGACACAGCGGTCAGCAACTATGCATTCGCGTGGGCAACGTCAGCATAATTATTGTTTAACATTTTTGTACATTAGACTAAGGGCTTCATGCCAATATAAGTCCCTATTTACACGATGAAGTTTCTTCATGATGTTTTTTTCGATTCCGTTTTGAAACATCTTCGAAAATCACGTCGCATTTACACGGTGAAGTTTCCTCATGAAGTTTTTCTTTTGTTTACATATGTTTCGCAGTATATTTATTATCGATATACATATATTTAATATTCTTTGTTATCGATTCCTCTGTTGGCGAAAAAGATTGGTTGTCAATACATTTATTTGTGTAAAATAAAATATTATGGATATGTTGGACAATTTAATAACTGCAACGGCTCTAATGGTCGATGTCGCAGATTTTGATTGCCCAGAAGATATGGATATCGTTTTAAATTTACTAGATTTCTTTTCTTATTTCCATACAAATTTGTTTACCGCCAAATTTTACTACTCCGATATGTGGTTATCGATAGCTAATTTGCTTACATGCAACCCTGTGCTAATGCGTGTGCAACTCTGTGTTTGCAAACAATCGGAATAGCGCAAAGCAAAATAGACGAAAAGTCGTGCAGCTTGATGGGTCATGAAGTTTTGTCATGAAGTCGAACCCCTCTACACCCCTTGCCTACAAACAGGAACGTCATGAAGAAACATCATGAAGAAACTTCATCGTGTAAATAGGGACTTACTGCAAAGCAAATTGAACTTAACAAAATCGGTTTTAGACCCTTTACTTTAAAAAAGTACAAAAGGGTCTATTAAGTTTGTGCAATTGACATTTGTGAGTAACAGGTAGAAGAAGGCGTGGCAGACCCCATAAAGTATAAAGCTGAGTCGATATAGCCCTGTCCGTCTGTCTGTCTGTATGAACACCTAGATCTCGGAAACTCTAAGAGCTAGAGACTCAATTCTTTTTTTGTTAGGTTCGTGTATTACATAGGCAATTCAAACTTATGTCAAATGTTTGAAAAGTCATCCCCCTCCCCCTCAAATTCGCAACAATATTCCCAGCATGTACAGTTTTAGAGTCACTGTTTTCCTTTTGCATGAATAAAGCTTTAGGTGCTTTGAATGTTTGGTGCAATTTGCAGCCCAATCGGATAATAAACACCAGAGATATTGGACAAACAATTTTCTGTACTGGGCATTTGGCAGGGAGAGGGGGAATCCACAGTGTACGTGGCCTCTAGGGCGTATGCGTAATTTTTGATTGTGAGTATGAATGTCTGTATGAGTATTGACTATTGTTTGTATTTGAGCAAACCCAGCAAGCATTTTGTGAAATTTCTGATCAAAAAAGACTCTTTTTTGAAAGTCTTTCTTCCTATTTAAAATGAGCATAAATGCGCTCGTTTTCTGATCAGAAATGATCCCCTCGTCGGGAGAAAATGGATGCTAGCCGCGACACTTCCAGAGGAGTCTTATTTAACTCCTTTTTTTGATAATAAGCGACTGATATTCGAGTCATAATTCAATCGAATTTCGATCGTTTTGGTATTCATATGCGACTCCTATTCGAGTCATATTTTAATCGTTTTGGAATCATACACTGAGCACAACTTAAAAAAAAGAATAAAAATTAGATTAACCGCCATTTTACATATGTTGCACATTTTTAAATATTTTTATAATTTTTTACATTTATTAAATTTGATTATATCTTTAATTTTACATACCAAATTTACTTTGTCCGGCTTC
>JAWNNL010000934.1:0-170392 GCA_035045005.1 Liodrosophila aerea | reverse complement strand
GAGGGCTTACAGCAGACACAGACACAGACACACGGGGACGCAGCTGAAGGGGGAACTGAGCTGAGTTGAGTGGAGATGAGAGACGAAATAAAGCCTAGACAGCAGAATAAACAGTGTGTGCTATAAGTAAATACATATACCTACCTGTAAATAGTGGAGCAGCCAGATTAATTGAGCTGGGAATTGGGGAAACTAAACCAAGACACAAGTTGCAACGAGTGTACGAATGTGATACTTAATACCACAATTAATTATTTTATTACTTTATTCTACTTGGCAATAATGAAATTAAAACTAAATACTCTTAATTTGATTTAATAGTTATTTCATTTAATTTGATTTATTTATTTAAAGAATTGGATTAAAACTAATAGATTAGGAAGCTTTGACTCCGTATTAATATTAATATTTGCTATTATTAGAATATTAATTATAATAATTAAAATTGTTACAACATTAATAAAAATAATTAAAATTATTATAATATCAGTTTTTTGAGACTTTTTTTTTTTTTTTTCCATAATTATCATAAAGTGTACTACATATGCGATTTATTAAATTGTAAATAACGTTATACAAATGTAAACAGGTTCAAATTGATTAACACACTCTTGGGATGGAAAACAAAATTAATAAAGGAAAGACATAATAACAAATTTGTGAAGGAATGACCACTTATGATACTTGAACATCCTCAATGGGATTTTGATATTAATATTGATAATGATTACTTAGAAATGGCAATAGCAATGATTCAAAGCAAAAATTATTAATTAATCAATATAAGTAAATCAAATAATTCATTTTAAGAATAAACTGACAAATGTCCTTTCTATATGAATATATATATATATATATATATATATAGAATAGGGCTAATAATTCCAATGAGTATCAATAAACTTATGTTTATACATCATCCCTGGCTTACTGCAGTTTCTGGAGTTTCTTCCGCTTACCTTCCTCTATTTTTCATTTATTTATATTATTTTAAATTTATAATTTTACCTACTAAAATTATAATAATTTTGTATAATTTTGTACATTTTTTTCTCACACATTTAATACATTTAAATCAAGTTCTACAAGTCTAAATTTTACATACATATAAAAATAATTGTAATATTGCTACTATTCTAAAGAGCTTGCTTGCAGAGCGAGTGTGAAGCTAGCATATTTAATTTATGTACTTAATTAATAAAACAACTGCCTGTGCCGAGTAGTTACTCGTATTATGCCATTGTGCATGAACTTATGGCGTTAACTGTAGCCAGCACATGCAACATGCAATCCTTTCAGTCACTTTGTGCCCCTCTTTGAGCCCGAGCATACTACAAAAGCAAAAGCTAAAGCACACATTCAGCGAAAGTTTCTAAATTATTGCAAAACAAGCAGTGAAACAGGCAACAGTAACAACAATCTGTAATAACAACTATTTGTGCCACAAGCCGCGCCTCGTTGTGTCCTCTTAGCAGCAGGCATTCGAGGCGTTTTGTACTAAATATATCGGTACGATGCCAGGGCCAAACGAGCGAGGACTACAATTAAAAGCACACCTTTTGCAGTCACGATGAATACCAGAAGAAAGGGAAGGGGGGAGAGCTGGCTCTTCAATAATTGACAAGCCCCCAAAGGACGGGCTGGCGCATGCTGAGACTCTGGGATACAAAGTGAAAACATGGCGCGAAAAATTGTTGCAACGTTTTAGTTTTAATTTCCCAGAGAGAAGATGGCATGACTCCATGGGCTGTGGGACACACCCTTTAGAGGAAGGAGTTAAGGAATTTAACCTTAGCGCCCAAGTATTTTATTATGTGTAGTTCTCATACGCTGGAATGTGCTGTGGATGACCCGACTCCCCGACTCTCTCCCCACCATTGGACTACTTCGTGCGCGAAATTAAGCCAAAGTTGAAGTTTTCCCCCATGTGTGTGTCAGACACCGGGGAAACGTGCGAAGGAGCAGACGGACGGCGGGTAGTTGAAACGGAAGCAAACAGCAAAAGGCGAAGAAGGAAAAAGAAGAGAGAAAAGTTGCTTCCTCTCTTTAGCGCGAAAGGCAGTTGGCAATCAAAGTGCTGAGTCAGTTAGCCAGACATATTGAACGGGAACACCTCCCCTACCCAGCTCCCCACCTGGCTAAGACAATGCTTTGGCATGCGACCCTCTCTTAAAGACACCTCTCAGAGTACCAAAAATAGCTGCCACTGTGGCAACTTTGTGTGTGCGTGACAAAATGGTATTTAAAGCCGCCGGAAGCGACAGCAATTTAAGTTGCAGCCAGCACCTCGTGGCTTGCATTCATTAATGCTGACTCAGTAGTGTTATTCCGCTTCTCGGAATACCCTAACTAGCTGAACGGGTTAGGCAACAGCAGGGAATGTTTGGAAAAGTCTAGTGGCTGGTTTAGTTTTATAATGTTAGCTGAATGCAGTCTACCAAAATATGAAAAAGATAGAATGGAAATGAAAAGGCAAATTGAAAGGAAAATTAAATTAAATTTAGCTTAAATATCAGAAGCATATTTAAGTTAAAGCTTATGATTGGGATGAAAGAAAAATTATATAAAATATAAAAAAAATATATATATTTATATTAATGAAATAAGCATTAGCTGCATGGATTGGGTAAACCCTAGAGACATTCAATCAAACCAAAATTAATGGTTAGATAGATTATCATTATCTGATTAACTACAATATTTGAAAAGAACTTGTAGATGGGTTAAAGACTCTGGTGAATAAAAAATACTTAATATCTAGTAGATGTAATACATAAATATAAACATAATTTAAATATAAGAGTAACTATATAATGCAGAAAAAATATTGAACTGATATTATTGAATACTTTTATCTACAGATTACTTAAGGATTCCACGTGAACTAAGATGAACTATGAGTGCATGCTGGAAGAGTCTGTTATCAAAGAAGAAACTGACATAAGAAGATTGCTCAAGGCAGCCATGTGGAATATTCTAACTGATTGGGTCATCTGACAGCAGAGACATGTAAAAAGGTAAGTGGTCTTGATAAAGTATATTACTCAAGAATTACATGGGGAGTAGTCTTACTGCTCGGGCTAGCTTACAGAATGTACTCGTAATAGCTGAAACAATTTGATATCAAGGACGAAGCTGACATAAAGAGAGGTAAATTGTCTTTAAGGCAGCAGATTGCTCTAGGATTCCAAATAGAATCATAGGCTTCATGGAGGACTCTCAGCTCTCAACTGAACAATGAAGCAGTAGTAAGATTCTCAAATAGTTATCATCAATCAAGATGCTGGACTCTTATCCATTCTAATACTAGCTCAATCTAGCAGAGCATTCAGTATGTGTCGCAACCCTGCTCATTTTAGTTGAATATCTTTCTATTTTTACCTTATGCTGGAGCCGTTTTTGCATTGCTTGCATTTAGCTGCTGCTGCTCTCTCAGGTGGGCTCAAAACTCACGCACAGACCACATCATTAAGTCGGAGAAGCCGCGTTGCAACGGTATTTTATTTGCCTAAAATTTCACTCAAGATGTGCGCGAGAATTAAAAGTGCTGGGTTCAAGGTTCGACCTGAGTTGAGTTGAGTTGAGTGCGGTACGAGTTGCCAAAGAGGCAGACACAAACTTTATCCTACGGTAACTTTGATTGGCAACCTTAGGGTGCATATTATTTGCCCAACTCAACTACATACATATGTATATATACTCTCAGCGTCTCAGTCATCCCCCACTACCAACCATATATATGACTATTTGCACAGGCTGTCGCGTTGCGAAAAGTTTTCGGGAGCCAGCAGAAATCGACATTTGGCAACTTTGAACGCACCCGCATGCATTTCAGCTTGCCTCAAATTGTTGCAAATAAAATTTTACCCGCCTTTTTCGGGAATCAGCTCGTAATTTCTTTAATAGTTCTTCATCATCGTCATCAAACAGCGGGGGGAGGGGGAGGTGTGGGAGTGTGGTGCAGTTTGTATGTGCTAAGTGGTTGTTAGCATGCATTTTGCATACGCTGCTTTTCGCCGACTGTGTGTATAGGTGTGTTTAGGTGTGTGTGTGTGGCATAGGTAAAATACCTGTGTTAATTTATATGGCACACAGTCTGGCGCACTTTCTACTGCAGCCACAAGCCAAACAATGCGTGTGTGCGGGTGTGTGTGTGCTACATTTTAACTAGTTTTGTGTTTGCTTGTTAGTCGCAGATTTGTCATTTAGGCCGCATTGTTAACGTTGAGCAGCGAACAAGCCAAAAGCACATAATGCACAAAAAGATAAAGACATTAAATACTCTGTAAATTGATGAGAAGTTAGGTAGCAATTGGCATATATCAATCTGTATATCGATAACTTGAAGACCTTGAACTTGAAGGCTGACATAAGTACAATAAAGTATCAATTGAACTACGTATATATTGACTTTTCAGACAGTAATTATTTCAGACTGTTATAATATAATTCATACAATATAAATCATAATTCAATGTCTCAGTATCCCATTTTCATATAATAATACATATGGGCATTTCCAGGGGTCGCGAACGTACGTTCGTACGCTTTTAATGCAAAAATGAAATAGAAAACAAGCGTTTTCTAAAAAATGTTCTTATGCTTTTTTATAGCATTTTGGTAGCTCTTTGTTTAGTGTAAATGATGGGGTTTATCGAGTTTTCATTTTTTAAATATTGGCAAAAAACAGGCGGTCGCGAACGTACGCAAAATAGAAGTCGGTTTTGGCTTAATCTAGTAAAATGCAAAAATCAGCGAATTGAGATGGAATATTCTAAAACAATAACTTTACTATGAAAATGAATTAATGTAGCTTTCTATTGCGCCTATTCCCAAGAAAATATCTCCATTTGTTTTTTTTTTAATTGAATTAAGTACCGGTCGCGAACGTACGGGTCGCGAACGTACGATTTTTCCATGCTACTTTAGTTGCTTTTTTTTTTGGTTTACATCTACTTCTTTTATGAATAACTTCATATTTCCTTTATATTAGATTACTGTAAAGAGATTTGGTAGAAAAAGTGCAAACA
The DNA here is from genome assembly GCA_035045005.1 of Liodrosophila aerea. Taxonomy (NCBI): domain Eukaryota; kingdom Metazoa; phylum Arthropoda; class Insecta; order Diptera; family Drosophilidae; genus Liodrosophila; species Liodrosophila aerea. The sequence goes on along the minus strand of JAWNNL010000934.1, from coordinate 165,362 downwards.
TATCATATGTTTTCATTGCGAAATAATTAAATGTAAAAATGCCTTTAAAAGTAGCTAAAAGTGAAGAAATTACAGTTTTTTTAGTTTTTAGGCCAAATTCCTAATAGATATGGTATGGATTCATTGTATAATGAAAATTTTGCCATTTCTTTATGATATTTGATATTTTATATTTCTTTCTTCACACAAAAATACGATAATTATGAAGATTTTCATTTTCGGGCCTGGTTGACCATTTGCCGGATATGCCCATATATCATATTTATTCAAACCATTTCATTTCAATCTTCTTTATCAGGTTATCATTTTCTTTACTAAGCAATTCGAGTTCTCTTAATGAAATGTTAACGGATCAGCTAATTCTATAGTTTTCAAGTAGATTAAGTTACAATTTAAAGGAAATTGTCTGGAATATTTTCTAATATATTTAAAGTTATTTGGAATTGTGAAGATTTAATGCAAGCTGACCGAAGTCATTTCAGCCACGTAGCTGAAGCATGGTTTACAATAAAAACTGTAGCATACTTTTAAGCATGCCCATAGTATAGAGAGTTTTAGTCACGATCATATTGAAGGCCTAACTTGAAAGCTTATGTAGATAAAACTTGACAAATTATAACTGCATATGTAACATAACTGTACCAATAATTCTATAACAATACTCATTAGCTCAAATAAAACTTTGTTTGCTTAGTTATGTAAATGAGAGAAAGACTTTTTGTTATCCCTACTGCATCTAGAGTTCGCTTTGAATAAACTCGAGTATATTACACAAGACTAAGGCTCAGTCACTACTAAGAAAAACCTAGAAAAACTAATAAAAACTATGAAAATTATTAGGAATAAAAATATACTCTATACAGCTTGTTATAAGTAGTCCAAATATAGTACTCTTTTAAGTACTCTACTCCTACATTGAGTACAGTTCAGCTCTAAGAAGATAGCATATCATTGATAGGCAATTGCAGTTCTATATAAAAAGTAGAACAAGCCAAAAAAATCAAAAAATCACTAACTAACCGTAGCCAAGTCACGTTTCCCTTCGATCCAAGTCAACTTCCATTCAATCTATAACAATTTGAGTCTGTGTTGATATAATGAATTGTCATTTAGTAATTTTGAGCTGTGTGTTACACCCAAACTGGAAGCACACACACACACACACACACACACACACTACTTGGCAAAGTACACACAGTAGCCAAATAGTAGAAAATCTAGCTTGTGCCCGCTCATTGCCTCTGGCTCCCCCTCTCTCCCACTCGCCATGTGGGGCATCTAATCAACAGAATTTAGCGTCATTTGAGTGCGTGTGGCATGTAAATGGATTGGCGCCGGCTGCAGTAGAGAGAGTGTGGGCTGGAGGCTGGGAAACAGAATCCATTTGTGAGTATCAGTGACAGGCTGCGGGTGTCATCAATTTGAGTTTGTCTGCCCCTCGCAGCTGTTTTTGGCACTGATTTGCCGCTGATTTTGCAGTAAATGCAGGAAAAAAAACTGGAAATGGGGCATCAAATCCATCAACGGGTTGAAATTGCAGCATTCACGCGAAATGTTGCAAAAAAGAAGAGGATACATTTCAGTAAGGGGGGAACAGCATGATGATGCTGCGATGCTGTGGCGGATCTCTGATGTCAACGTTGATGACGCTGCGTGACACGAATTTCAGTGCTGGTACTGCTCGAGGGGAGAGAGGGGGGTCGGGGGGAGTAGGTCCTACTAAAGTAGATGCCGCTTAAAAATTTAAATTGTATTTGCGGCAGACTGGAGTGTCTGTCTTGGCGACCGGGCAGGGCAGGTGCGATGCACACTAAATCAATGCAAGGATAACGCCCATCCTTAACGAGCGACAGGGTGACATCCCCCCTTCCCCCACCCCCCAAAAAAAAGGTTCAGATATTTGCACATAAAAATTGCAAAAGCCGTGCGTTGGTGGTGCTTTAGTGGTGCTGCTTGTGGCATAGTCTAAAAATTCAATCGTACATGCTCTCGCCACTTGCCACATAGGCAGGGGGGAGGGGGTCCTGCTGTGGCTGTGGCACACCTGCTGATGAGTAAATCTTAAGTGCAATAAAGACAGAAACGCAACAAAATCCAAAGTACGTGCAGCTGAACCCGGCTTCAGTTCAGTTGGGTTTTAGGAAAGGACAGCGTAGTATAGTAGAGGACAGGATAGTACAGTGCCATAGACATTTCCCTCCTCGTTCACTTACTTAGCGGGATTTTCGGTCTCGTGTTTGCAAAGTTTGCCATTCCTTTAAGTAGAACATGGCTGCCAGTACACTATATATACATATATATAGTTAGTACCTATATATGGCCTTTGTTTTGTTCTACTTTCACGTTAAATCGTAAATTTTACAAACACAAAAAGAAGAAAAGAAAAGTAGAAGAAGCACAAAAAAAAAGCAAAACTTTTGAAGCGCCTACGTGACGCACTGAAGCAGATTTCTATAAAACCAGTACGACTGTACACGGGTTAAAAATAAAAAAAAAAACGTAAAAAAAAAAGGAAAAATGAAAATAAAATAGTTTTCAGCCTTTGCCGTGCGCAAAAGTTACGCTAAACTCCAGACGCAAGTGTTAAGTGCGTTGGGTTAGCTCAGCTGGAGTGGCGCAGGTGTTGAGGGGGTGGGAAGGGGGTGCTAGGTTATGGAGAAGTGTTGCTGGGATTTGGCAAGCTAGTTACCAAAGGAGCTCGTGTGCCACAGCTGAACTTTGAGCTGCCAAGAAAATTGCAAAGCTATTGTACCTAAGAACTTGCCATAACAATACCCCCGAGCGCGTTTCTCTCTTGGTTTTTTCTTTCGCCTCAGCTGTTTATAAGGCTTTGCCTCTATGTTCTATAATACTTGCCAGGCTGTACGCATTCCATTTAAAAAGTTATTCGGGTACACCTTTAAAGCCATTTAATTGATTTCGAAATGTGTTTAGGCACATGTGACTCAATCGAAAGGAAGCGATTGATTTAGGTAATCGATAGGGTTGCGAAATTTGACGTAGAAGTGGGTGTAAATGGAGCTTATTATATGGCATTGATTTATATATACTTGTATGCTATATATACTAATATATAGTAGTGTATGATATTCTGTGAATTTAACATAGACTTAGACTATGAGGAACTACTGTGTTCAAGGTGTATAATAGGTATATACAAGATATATATAAATATACTAGATAAAAAAAGCATTGAGTATGTTAAGCTCTAAATTTAAGTAAAGAGTTTAGTCAGGCATTAAGTTGCTCGTAGTACACAATTCATATATGTATTTAGTTATATTATTTTGCATATTTAATGTATATTTTCTTTAAAATAATAATAATAGACATTCAGTTATAACTTTAATAATTCTATTCCGCATTTAAAAGACAAAAATATAAAATAAAATGAAGGTCATATTCGACCTATTTAAAAATTATTTGCTGTTCAATTTGAATGGCCGGATATAGAATTAAAAGGTTAAAAGTTTTGCTTCTTATAACCTGCTTCATATCAATTGAATAGTCACTATAACTTTTTACCCTCTGTAGTTCAACTTAGATCTATAATGAGAAAAGGACGTTAAGCACAGTTTCATAATCATACCCAAACCTGTCCACCTCTAAAGACCATAAAAAAGTATTCAATTTTTAGCTTGATCCCGATGTATCATCATCGAATGACTAGACAAGGAGCTTAGCTCTGCAGCTTTATGGTTTTGGTAAATTAAAGTGGCAAAAGCAAAACCTGATTACACATATGACAGAGTAAAAACTCGTAAAAAACGAAGAACAAAAGCAGCTTATGCTTATAAATATTTACCAACAAAAAGCGTCTACTTTTTTTATGCGAATTCTTAAATTTGTACATTAAATTGTAAATTGCGTAAAGTGCAGGGGATCAGGATCAAAAAGAAGCTGGAAACCAGGATACGCATTCTATATGCTTGTTAAAAGATTATGGAGGGGATAAGGCGAGGTACAGTCACCATCAATGCCAATGCATATATATATATAATGAAGAATTTTTGCATATTTATTTAAATATTTTTAACGATTTACTGCGAAAATTTCATGCATTTTATGTGCGTGTGTGTGTTGTACTTAAGCAAATATGCTACTATACTATGTGTGGGTGTGTGCGTGAGTGTGCGTGTGTCTGCATGTGTGCGTAAGCATGAAAGGCCCTTGACCAAGTAACCATAAAGCATGAAGCATGCTGCAAATAAGTAAGGCTAGACAGCCTTAAGAATGTAATGCCAAGAGAGAGAAGCGGGTCTCTCCCTGGCCTGGTCAAAACGAGAGCTCAGCGAGTGAAGCCAGCGCACTACACTGAGCCACGAGTTCTACCCCATCAAACCACTTCACCACCCCCCTGTTCCCTCCTCACTCAATATTTCTCAGTATTTCTGTACCATGTTTCGTGTTTCATGTTTCGTTACGTTTGCTTTTCGAGTGGGCGCTGAATCGCTTTGCTTGTGGACCAAACGGTGGGGAGGGGGCCTGGTGTACGTTAGCGGGGGCCAGTGGGTTGGTGGGTCGACGGGCTGGAGGGTTGGTGGGTTGGCAAGACTATCGCTTGTAGCAGGAAACATGAAATTTTAATAATGTTTATAATGCCAAAAGGATTTGTTAGCCGACGCTGCACACTGCACACTGCATATGTATTTAAGAGGGTCGTACGAGCAGATTGACTTGTTTCAGTTGAGTTTTATAAGTGAAATTAAAAAGTCGTTTTACTCCATAAATAAATGTAAATAAATATAAATGTAAATAAATATATAAGTATAATATAAAATATAAATAGAAGAGACTCCTTAATTTTATTTAATTTAAAAGCAATCAAATTATGCTCGAAGCTTAATGTAAATGTTTACAAATAATATTTTTGAAAATAGACTAAAAGAATTATTAACAGTTTTTAAAAAATCTATAATCTATAAAATAAGTGAAATTTACAAACCTAATATTGTACTTATTTTACTATTATTTTTATAAATACAATAAATAAATTATTTCCTTATTATTTTAATTTATAACGACATCATTGAGTTACTTTTTTCATCATTTATTTATTTTTTTTTTTGTAATAAAAACTTAATTTAAAACAAATCAAAAAAAAAATACCAATATAAAAATACAATAAAATATTTTCTTCTATTTATATAGGACTAAATTTCTCAATAATTATTTATTTATGTGAATAAATAATAACCTTTACAATTTCTGACATTAAATTCGAATAAAAATCACCAATATAAAAATACAATAAAATATCTTTCTTTTTATTTAAGAATAATATTTTAAATAAATGATAACTTACACTTTATATGCATCAAATATTTGTTTATTTATGTGAATAACAATTGCTTAATAATCTTTAAGAATTCTATCAAAATTGTATAGTTTTAATCGCATATGCTGGAGCCACCCTCGCATGTATGTGCATACATGTATGTGGGTGTGTTTACTTGAACGTACATTGCCATTAAGCGTGGTCGTTGCTGCTGCTGCCTTCTCTCCTCCCTCCTCGCTCACCCCCACCCACACTCTCTCTTTCATCGGTTGCTCCTCTCTTCCTACGCTCGCCACGTTGCGGTGCTTTAACTCTGGTTCAGGCAATGACATATTGCGCTGCACAAATCCGCAAACAAACTTTATATGAGTGCCAAAGGATAAGAACAAACAGCAGAGCATTTGGTTCAGCCTGAGCCTGCGCTGGCAGCATCATTGACATATATATTTTTAGTCGAGGGAGGAGGTATGTATGATGACAAGTCGACGATGACCCGAACAGCCAAGAGGCAGCAGCGGCAGCAGCGGCAGCAGAGGCACCGACAGCAACCTGGCCAAACATTGAAGCCACTTGTCAAACTGTCCAGTACAGCAGCTAGTGTTGAATCAACATGGCTAGTGGCCGGCAGCATCATATGGCATACGGTATAGCCACTGTTTTCTCCTAAACCCCACCCCCTCCCTCCCTTCTCCACCCTTCGAGTCTACCATTTCCACTTCCACTTCCACTTTTGATATTGAAAGCGAAGCACTCCATGCGATGCGACTTTATTCAACTGGACTCGACTGTTTCAGGGATTTTGGTCAGATGCTCGTTCAATGAACCGCATGATTTTAATGCTCTTCCTCTTCCTCATCCACATCCTCTTTGGCCATGTTATTAACTCGGTGGGTTTAAGCCACGCCAGGAGATGCAAATCTTGTGGAAATTTGTTTCAGCTCTCTGCTCTTTGGTGGCTTCGTTTTACGATATTTGTTATAAAATTTAATTAGGCAATTGCTTGGAAAGCTCACATGTGTCCAAGTACATATATACTACACTATGTACAATGTGTGTGTGTGTGTGTGTTTGTGTGTATATACATATGTGTGTGTATATCGAGGGTGCTCTTGTCTGACTTCAGCACAACATAATTTAACAGTTTTTTGGGGTTAAGTGTTTTCGGTTCGCGCAGATAACTTTATTTTTATGCTGCACCCTACACAAGTAAGGGTATGTTGGAATACACAGGAAATTGTCAGTTGAGATGAGAGTAAAATATTTTTAAAAATATAATCAGCTACGACGATAACTTCTCTACTTGATAAATGTAGAAATAGGTGAAGAAAATGATAACCTGATACAGAAATGAAATAGTAAAATATACAAATATAATTTGACATATTATTATATGAATATGATAATTAATGAAATATCTAGAAAAGTAAATCATGCGATTGATTGATTTATTCAACATATTTAAACATTTTTTTAGTATAATAAAATATGTAAATTATTATAATTAGATTGTAGAACTAAAACATAAAATGTTGACTCAATTTATTTGTAATTGTTCCTTATTAAAACTTTAATTATTTCCTTTTTATGTATCAAGGAAATATTTCTGCAAATATCTACTAAAGCTAGGTGGAACTTGTTGCGGAATAGAGTAGATTTTAGCTAGATACTAGATACTAGAGTAATCTGAGGCACTGCATAGTAAAACTTATTAGAACCAAAATTACGCAAATTTCTGAGTAAGCATTTCTCATTATAATTTAATTATATTTTTCTAAGTAAAACACTGGTTGAAAACATACCGATGTACATTGCGTGATGAGTGAGATTTTACATTTACATTCTACATTTAAATTAGGTAAAATTTCATCTTTACCTTATCTTGGGTTGCTTTCCTTGTTAGGGTAATTTTCCCATATTATATTTTCTTGGGTTTTCCCTTGTAAGGATACATTTCCCATATTTTATTATGTTGAGTTCAGACTGCAATTTGTGTCTTAATTACTTACATATGTCTAGTCTGGACTATCTGGAATTTCTATTTACCCAATGTCTATCTTTTATGATCTGTTTAATGAGCCTATCTTAATACAATGTCTAGGCTATTAATGTTTAATAACTATATGTAATATAGGATTAAACACTGGTTTATTGCACTCGCCATACCTAACTTTTGAATTTTAAAATTCAGCTGAAAATGCTTTAATTTTAATTTCAAATTATAGATTACTCCGAAATTTAAGCATACTAAATTGCTCATTAAATGCGTTATATAAAAGGTATTATAAGCCAGTATATTCCATATTATAATGTAGCATAGGGTACTTGCTAGTCGCATACATCGAGTGCTCTTACAATTTATTTTTACTTTTGTTTGGCATAAATTGCGTGGTTTATCTGCTCTTGTCAGCTTGCTTAAAAGCTTTAAAGTGTTTGCCTGCCTTTTAAGCGAATACAAACAAACATATTTACATACATACACCCACACACACACACACATACACATACACTTGTATATTTTTTGCCTCTCACAGTCTTTTGGCAATTTGTGACTGTGTGGAAAACAAAGCAATTTCCTATCTATCAGATTAAACTATAAATTTCATAAAGTTCACTGCATATTCCATGGCAATCGAAACGTAACGAATTTAAATGGCCAAACAATGCGCCAATAGGGCCCAGACGGACAAAGTCAAAAGGCCAAAAGGGGCCACAGTGTGTGGGGGGAGTGGCAGTAGCTTGGGGGAGGCAGACACACACACAAGCTGGAGCACTCGACGGCCGGCGTGTGGCTCAGTCCAGCTGAAGCTTGAAACGATTTCAAAAACTCAATGGATTGCATTTTATGAGTTCTTTTTGAGGGAGGGCGGAGAGGGAAGAGGAAGACATGCCAGTCGAGCCTCAATTTTGGGTTATTAGTTTTTGGCGACGGGTCCAGAATGGCGCGCGACCTGCCAGAAGCCTAGGGCTAACAGCCATTGTTGTTCTTGTTCTACGACTTGCGGCAACATTATCAACTTTTCGTAGAGTTTTTGTCATTGTCAAAGTGGTGGGAAGGAGAGGAGGCTGAAGGTTTGCTAACGGCTTTAAAGAACGCGCCTAATTATCAGGCGACTTGGTCTAAAATGAAAAGCGAAAAACTCATTTCCCTCTGTCGACTCATTTGGTACGCTTTCCCTATTAAGGCCAACAAAAGTTCAACATTTATTATTGTTATTATTGCTTTCGCTAACAAATTATTGCCTGCAAAAAGATTCCTTTTCAAATTTCCGACCAACACCCTGCCCCTGCCCCTGCCCCTGCCCCACCCCCTTGCCACAACACCCGCTGCTATTACACTTGCTTCTTGTTGTTTTCCATGTTTCCGTTTAATAAAATCGAAGTCCTTTCGGTTCCCCCTTCCCCCCTGACTTTGATTAGCCAAATTAGCGACAGCAGCTCAGCGACAGCACAGTTGGAGAGGGGGGGTAGGGGGCGTGGCAGGCACACAGCATAGAGGGCTCACTGTCAGATTCGCTTTTGGCTAACTTGCGCGTTGAGTTAATTAGCAAAATTGTAACAAGGGGAAAGCAGATAACGCTGCAGGCGAAAGAGCTAGAAAAGCAGATGAAGAGAAAGGAGGAGGAGAAAGAGCAAGGAGAGAGGAGGATGGGGGAGGCAGAGTGAGAACTTTTTAAAGCAATTTACAAGCGTAAATTGTAACTTTCTGTGTGACTTTTGTTTTTATGTGTATAGTATGTGTGTGTGTGTGGGTGTGTACCCTTGGAACTGTAAAATCCGCACACTTGTAATTTGTTCATGATAAGTCATTGAGCCGAGGCTGAATACCAACTGAAACTGAAACTACAATTGCTGCGTTGCCAACTTTTCGCTCATTTCCCTTAGCTACTTATGTATTTCCAATTTACTTCTAGTAATTTACATTTCTGTTTGAAATTTGTTCGACATTTGATTTGTATGCAGTTCTAATTGTGTATGTGTATGAGTTTACGTCACAAAATGCTAAGTAAATGTGCAATGATAAGAAGATACATATGTATATCTAACATAACGTCAAATTGATAATCATTCACTTCCACTTATAAACAATTTTTTAAATATTTTCATTTAATTTATTCTTAAACTATATCTTAAATAGTTTCAAATTGATAATCATTTCACTTAAATAAAAAATTTTAATAGACATTATTTTAATTCAATTTTAAACTGTATCTAAAATATCATCAAATTGATAATTATTCAATTTTACTCTAATTCAATTTTTTAAATAGTTTTATTTTAATTTATTCTTAAACTATATCTTAAATAGTGTCAAATTGATAATCATTAACTTCCACTTATATAAAATTTTTTAAATAATTTTATTTTTATTTATTCCTCAACTACAATTAAAATTTTGTCAAATTGATAATCATTAACTTTCACTTATATAAAATTGTTTAATTTTAATTCAATTTTAAACTGTATCTAAAATATCATCAAATTGATAATCATTCACTTTTACTTTCATTTAATTTTTTAATAAATTTTATTTTAATTTAATCATAAACTGCATCTAAAATATTATCAAATTGATAATTATTCACATTCACTTATATATAATTTTTCAAATAATTTAATTTTAATTTAATCTTCTTGTTTGATTCCAGCCGCCTGTATCTAGTTGGCATTGAATAACATATAATAAATAATGAATCAAAATACATCTCTTTAATGGGTAAGTTGCTGTTTTGTATACCCTACCGACTTATATTTATACTTGGTTAATTAGAACACTGCACACAACAAAAACAAACCAAAAACCTCGATGCAATTGCAAATTTATAAGAATCTATGTGGCATGGTCTATTTCAATTTAGCGTTCAAATAAATTATATAGTAAGATTCGGAAAGGCTACAGACAGCTTCAGCCGACAGTAGCAGACACTGTTTATTGTTTCATTCTCGATAGCAAAAGCAGAAACGTCACACAGTGGTTCAAATTACATTAGGTAGGGGAAGTACTGAATCTACGTCTTGATCAAAAATATATACTATATACAATGTATATATATGAAATAAATGAGTGCCACGCCCTCACTCCCACATTATACACAACTGCCAATTAAACAAAACGAATATACCCAATATGTAACTATAAGGGACAGGGTATATTCACTGTCTCACTGAATTAATCAACACTTTTAGGGTCACTGTCTGAGTATATTGCCCTCTTACTTCTCCCCTCCATTAATTTCAGACACATTTCGCCTACAAAGTAAGCGAAAGATTTTTGTACTGAATATTCAATATAAGTGACCCGGCAGCTTTGTGCTATCGATTTGCATATAGCATTCCCACCTTGCATGAGTTTAGTACTTTCACAGGTTTTGCAGCAATTCAGATTTTATTTTACCGCCGGTCTGAGCGTATCGACAACATGTCAATTGCGGATACTTTCAAGGATCAGAAGATATTTGTGACGGGAGGCACGGGCTTTGTAGGCAAAGCACTGATTGAGAAACTGTTGCGATCATGTCCCAAACTGGGGAAGATCTATGTGTTGATCCGTCCCAAGAAGGGAGTGGCCATTGAAGAGCGTCTGGAAACGATGCTTAATTCAAAATTCTTCACTCGACTCAGAGAGGAGCAGCCCCAATCGCTAGCTAAGGTGATCCCTATTGCCGGTGATGTCATGGAACTCGGACTGGGCATTGGTGAAATGGATCTACAGCGTCTGAAGAATGTAAATTTAGTCTATCACTCGGCAGCGACAGTGCGCTTCGATGATCCACTACGCACTGCCATTCTGATGAACACACGAGGCACACACGAACTGATCAAGCTGGCCCTACAATGGCATCGACTGAAGGCCTTTGTTCATGTGTCCACCACCTATTCGAATCCCTCAGAATTGGATATGGATGAGCGCATTTATCCACCTCAAGCCGACTGGCGTACCTCCATCAAATTGGCAGAGACCTACGACACGGAAACCCTGAATATATTCTACCTCAAGTACAGCAACTTCCAGCCAAACACCTACACATTCACCAAGAGCCTGGCCGAGCATGTGGCGAATGATTATAAGGATCAGTTGCCCATATACATATTCAGACCCTCAGTTGTATTCTTTGCGGTGGATGATCCGATACCGGGATGGACAGATAACTTCAACGGTCCCATTGGCATGCTGGTGGCCTGTGGTATAGGTATCTTGCGATCTCAGAACTGTGATGGCTCCATTTATATTGACTATGTACCCATCGATGTGGTGGTACGCGGCCTCATAGTATCTTCCTACAAATATATATTGAATGCACCAGCTAAAGAAAAACCCATCGACGTGATCAACTGTACCGGCTCGGATATGATACACGTTACCTTGGGTGAAGTGATTGAGATTGGTAAACAATATGTTAGAACGAACCCAATCGAGAAGGCACTCTGGCTTCCAGGCGGGGGTGTCACACTCTGCCCGGTCTTGCACTTCTTCAGGCTGATAACGATGCACCTACTGATGGCCATTGTGGTGGACACCTTGCTGCGAGTGTCGAATAGGAAACCTATGCTATTGAAGTTGCAACGTCGTATCTACGCCGCATTTCAGGCCCTGCACGTATTTGCCAACACCGAATGGCATTTCCGGAATAACAACTTCAAGGCTCTGCATGATCTCGTACCGCCGAAAGAAGTGAATATCTTTGGCTATATGCAATACAGAAACTTGAACCACGTGGAATTCATACAGACGGGCATTCGTTGTGGCAAGGAGTATCTATTGAATGAGAATCCGGATAGCACTCCGGGTGCACGACTGCGGACTAAGGTCTTCTACGTACTGGACTATTTATGCCGTGCCATTGCCTACGGTTTTCTATTACGACTTGTATATAGATTTATAGTGTTTATGTTGCTTTAAGTTTCTGATTTTTAATGTCAAACCCTTCTTCAGAATGTAGACCAATCCAGCATGGGGTATCCTTTCCCTCTCCCCTCGGCAAACCTTGGGTCGTCTAAGGGTCGTCATTCTGCATTTTGATTATAAATAATGTTGTCTGTTTATTTTATAAAAATAAATTAAGTTTTACATAAAGTCAAATAATTAAATTTAAATTTTATTAATAGCAATTTATATTATAAGCTAAGGAGAATCTAACAGCAAAGTGTGTTAGCTCGAGCTCTTATAGTTTACGAGATCTAGGTGCTCATACTGAATATACTTTTCCACGCCTCCTTTAGTCCGTTACATACATTTCCTAGTTGCGCAAAACTAATAGACCCTTTGGTAATTTTTCTAAAAAATATATTGCTCTGTACCAAATGGAAAGTGTGGAGAGTTTTGCTCTCATATTTAAAACGTGTTTTAGGAAAAAGTATTTGATTTATGACAATTTTTAATAAAACAAAACTTTATTCACATTTTAGAGTTATTAACGTTATAAATACATTAATATAGTTTAACACATTATGTGTTTTAATGTATATTACAGCAGAGTTAAATAAACCTGCAATCGGACGCAACCGACAGAAGAACCCCTGACCCACAACGAACCGATTCTCATTCTACGAAATCTAAATAATTTTTGTATGGCCTGATGCCAAAAGGTTAAAAAAAACGATGCACTAAGAATCTATAAAGAAAACGTACGATAAAACCATAGACTATGACACGGCATGTATAGTCTAGAACATAGAATATCTTCATCCTTAAACGAGCACCCGGACTGCTGTCCGGACTTTCATTCAACAGAAACTCCTTGCCGCCACGTATGACAATCTCAATATATTCGTCTAAATTTATATTCCTGTATTGATTGAAGCCAAAGATCTGCTCTTCGTTTGACGCCACAAAATCTTTCAGGGCCTTGAAATTGTCACTTCGAAACTCCCACTGGGTGTTGGCAAATATATTAAGTGCCTGAAATGTGCCGTAGATGCGACGTTGCAACTTCAATAGAAAGGGTTTATTGTTCGACACTCGCAGTACGGCATCCACCACAATGGCCATCATTATATGCATCGTTATAAGCCTGAAGAAGTGCAGTACCGGACACAGTGTAACACCACCGCCTGGAAGCCAGAGTGTCTTCTCGATTGGATTCGTTCTAACATATTGTTTACCTGCCTCAATCACTTCAGCCAAGTTTATCCGCATCATGTCCTCTCCCGTACAATTGATCACATCGATGGTTTCATTTTTATCGGGTGCATCCAATAAATATTTATATGTGGATAATATAAGGCCGCGTACCACCACATCGACGGGAACATAGTCGATATATATGGAACCATCACATTGCTGAGATCGCAAGATACCAATACCACAGGCAACTAGCATGCCACCGGGACCGTTGAAATTATCAGCCCATCCCGGAACTGGATCCTTTAACGTGGAGACTACAACTGATGGCCTGAATATGTATATGGGCAACTGATCCTTATAATCATTCGCCACATGCTCACCCAGGCTCTTTGAGAATGTGTAGGTATTTGGCTGGAAATTGCTGTACTTGAGATTGAATATGTCCAGGGTTTCCGAATCATAGGTCTCTGCCAATTTGATAGTGGTACGCCAGTCGGCTTGAGGTGGATAAATACGCTCCTCCACATCTAGTTCCGAGGGATTCGAATAGGTGGTGGACACATGAACAAAGGCCTTCAGTTGATGCCACTGCAGGGCCAGCTTGATCAGTTCGTGTGTGCCTCGTGTGTTCATCAGAATGGCAGTGCGTAGTGGATCATCGAAGCGCACTGTCGCTGCCGAGTGGTAGACTAAATTGACATTCTTCAGACGCTGTAGATCCATTTCACTAATGCCCAGTCCGAGCTCCATGACATCACCGGCTATAGGGATCACCTTGGATAGTGATTGGGGCTGCTCCTGTCTGAGTCGAGCGAAGAATTTTGAATTGAGCATCGTTTCCAGACGCTCTTCAATGGCCACTCCCTTCTTGGGACGAATCAACACATAGATCTTGTCTAGTTTGGGACATGAGCGCAACAGTTTCTCAATCAACGCTTTGCCTATGAATCCCGTTCCTCCCGTCACAAATATCTCCTGATCCTTAAAAGTATCCGCAATTGACATGTTGCCGATACGCACAAACCGGTGGTAAAATTAAATATAAATTAAAGAAAAGCTGGTAAAAGTACTGAACTCATAGAATGTGGGAATGCTATAGTATTTGTTATATGTAAATCGATAGAAAAAACTTATGAAATCGGTTCATTATTATGGCATATTCAGCGCAAATTTCTTTCGTCTGCATTATAAGGTAAAAGAAATTTTAAATTAAGGTCAGTGGAAAACTATTGCGAATAAATGAAATGAAATGAAGTATACCCAGAATAAAAGCTGGGAGAGATACACTCGGACGCAACCAACAGTAGGAGACCCTGTACTTTGCTTTGCCTTGGGGGCGATAGCAGCAAGATATACATACACACATACACATACACACACATACGCTTATACATACACACATACATACAAATATACGCTTATACATACACACATTCATACAAATATACGAGCAAATACAAACAATAACCCATACTCACACATACGTACATGCCCGCAATCAAAAATTACGCATACGCCCTAGCGGCCGCGTACACTGTGGCTACGCCTGTCCAATGCTTAGTATACAAAATTGATTATCCCATTTCTCCGGGGTTTATTATCCGATCGGGCTGTAAATCGCACCATACATTGAATTCATTTCAAGCTTTATTCATGCAAAGAAGGAAGATGTCCATTAGGAAAAATTATTGCAACTTAGATCCTTTTATTTTATATTTATAAGTACAAGATGCTCATATTCATAATATACAAAATAGAAAGAAAAATCTACAATCGGATGCAACCGGCAGTAGGAGTAATAACCTGCATTAATAATTAATAAGAATTACATATTTTCTTCTGTCCTGTTTCCAAAAACTTAAAAGAAACAATGCATTATGAATCTATAAAGACAACGTAGCAGGAAACCATAGACTATGGCACGGCATACATAGTCCAGTACGTAGAATATCTTTAACCGTAACCGTGCACCCGGACTGCTGTCCGGATTCTCATTCATCAGAAACTCCTTGCCGCCACGTATAGCAATCTCAGTATATTCCGTATAATTAATATTCCTGTATTGATTAAAGCCAAAGACGTTCGCTTCATTCGACGGAACGCTCTCTTTTATAGCCTTAAAATTAGCACTCCGAAAATGCCATTCGGTGTTGGCAAATACGTGAAGGGCCTGAAATGCTGCGAAAATGCGACGTTGCAACTTCAACAGAAAGGGTTTTCTATTCAAGAGTCGCAGCACAGTGTCCACCACAATGGCCATCATTAGGTGCATCGTTATAAATCTCAGGAAGTGCAGTACCGGACACTGTGTGATGCTTCCGCCTGGAAGCCAGAGTGTCTTCTCGCTTGGGTTCTTTCTTAAATAGGCTTTCCCCAGCTCAATTACTTCTCCTAAGGTTACGTGTATCATATCCTCTCCCGTACAATTGATCACATCGATGGTTTCATTCGGGACGGGTGCATCCATTATATATTTATAGGAAGATACTATGAGGCCGCGTACCACCACATCGACTGGAACATAGTCGATATATATGGAACGATCACATTGCTGAGATCGCATTATACCAATACCACAGGCTACCATCATCCCAACGGGTCCATTGAAATTATCTGCCCAACCTGGTATTGGTTCCTTCAACGAAGCGACTGCAACTGAGAACCTGAATATATATATGGGCAACTGATCCTTATAATCATTGGCCACATGCTCAGCCAGGCTCTTTGAGAATGTATAGGTATTTGGCTGGAAATTGTTGTACTTGAGATTGAATATGTCCAGGGTTTCCGAATCATAGGTCTCTGCCAATTTGATAGTGGTACGCCAGTCGGCTTGAGGTGGATAAATACGCTCCTCCACATCTAGGTCCGAGGGATTCGAATAGGTGGTGGACACATGAACAAAGGCCTTCAGTTGATGCCACTGCAGGGCCAGCTTGATCAGTTCGTGTGTGCCTCGTGTGTTCATCAGAATGGCAGTGCGTAGTGGGTCATCGAAGCGCACTGTGGCTGCGGAGTGATAGACTAAGGTGACATTCTTCAGACGCTGTAGATCCTTTTCACTAATGCCCAGTCTGAGTTCCATGATATCACCGGCTATAGGGATCACCTTGGATAGCGATTGGGGCTGCTCCTCTCTGAGTCGAGCGAATAATTTTGAATGAAGCATCGTTTCCAGGCGCTCTTCGATGCCCACTCCCTTTTTGGGACGGATCAACACATAGATCTTGTCCAGTTTGGGACATGATCGCAACAGTTTCTCAATCAGCGCTTTGCCTATGAATCCCGTTCCTCCAGTTACAAATATCTCCTGATCCTTAAAAGTATCCGCAATTGACATCTTGGCGATACGCTCAGACCGGTGGTAAAATGAAATCTAAATTGCTGGAATGTACTACTCTTACAAGGTGGAACTGCTGTGGTTATTGTATGTAAATCGATAGTGAAAACTTATGAAATCGGTTCATTATTATGGCATATTCAGTGTAAATTTCTTTTGTCTGCTTTATACGATAAAAGAAATTTTAAATTAAGGTCAGTGGAAAACTATTGCGAATAAATGAAATGCAATTAAATCCACTTAGCTAATGCAATTTAAATACTGCAGCTTAGAGTCCATAAAGACATAAGGGGTACTGAAAAGAAAGAGCACTTTTAAACGTATTTTATTTTAAGTGAGAATTTGGAAGAAAAACTAAAAAATTGTAAATAAATTCGGGGTAAAAATCTGCAGACATATTTCAATAGAAATTTGCTTTTAATACTCTTATCAATAAGTACAGGGTATTTACACTTAATATTAGAGGTGGAGAACTATCGATAGCACTATCGACACTATCGATGGTTGGCCACTATCGATAGATAAATTGTGAAAATAAAAGAAAGAAAGGCATAAGGACGAAAATATTAATGTTCTACGATTTCTTAACAAAAATTATTGGTTAAGTAAATATATAAATAGCAGTTAAGGTAAGCCTAAAAAATACAAAATCTATATCATTATTCGAATAATTATTATTTATCTAAATTTTATCTGCTGAAGTAAAACATTTGGAAAATTATTTTCATACAAATTATTTTCATACTCTTTTAAAGTAAATGTAAATTTAAATTAATGAGGAATATTTCAAAGGAATATTTCAAAAACGAATTAAATAGATTTTTTTAAATTTACTTACTGGACTATCCACAACTATCGACGATAGATTTTTCTTACTATCGTCGATAGTCAATAGTTTATGGAAACTATCAAGCACTATCGATGGCGCCGATTATCGATAGTTCTCCACCTCTACTTAATATGCCTTTACTCTGCCTTAAGCTTTAAGCTGCATTGAGCCACTGCCCAAGTAACTAGACATTTTTTGAGCCTCAACTTTTCGACTGGTGTCATTGGTACTTGACTGTGCGAACTCTAGTATGTGTGTGTGTGTGTGTGTGTGTGTGGCTGCACAACCACGCCCACTCAATTATGTGCCCTATGCTGTGGCTGTGTGTGCATTGTTGTTAAATATTTCGTTTCCGTTTCCACTGTTTGTCAGCTGCTTGGTATGCAAAATGAGGCGCTGCCAGTGTCAGGACTTCTCGCTCGAGGTTCGTAATAGTTGCAGCAGCCGGCAGTAGCAACAGCAGCAACAACGGCAGCAGCAACAACAACTATAACAACAGCAATAACAATAGAATAACAAGAGACGACAACATGCATGAGTGTGAGTGTGTATGATCCCATTCGTACAGTTCCTGCAGATGCTGCTCTTCCTCTTCCTGCCACGCACTTGGCAAAGTCGAAAATTCAATTTCCTGTTTTTCGTGTATGTATGTGAGCCGCATTTTTGGTGTATTGTGTTATCGTTGCTCTGCCTCCTGCTCCAGCTCCTGTTGTAGTTGTTGTTGCCACTTCTTTTTGGCACTTTTGCGCTTGGCATTGTATTAGATTCGCATTTGCATGCCCAGCGTGAAGTGAGCCACAGGCAAGTCACAAAGGCAGCCAAAAAGAATCTACCAGAAGATTCACTGGCTTTTGCTTCGCCATTCAAAGTAGTCACGCGAACCACATCCGTAAAAAGGGAGCAGGAGCACGAGTTGGAGCTGAAGCTGAAGCTGAAGCTGAAGCTGGAGTCAGGCTCTATTTCTGGTGCGTGTCCCGCTTTTGCTTTTGCTGCAGCCCAAGAGTTGGCAGCGTGTCTTTTGGCCCAAAACAATTGTCAGCCTTCGCCAGCTCAATGCAGTTTTATATTAGAAATTCATTTCGAGTTACTCGAGTTAGTGGTTGGGGAAGGGCACGGAGTGAGGGGTTTGTTGTGGCAGCTGCTGTGTTGCTCTGTTGGCGCAGCAAACGGAAGTTTTCCCATTCAGCACATCTTCAGCAACACCTCGCCCCACGACACCTCCTCCTCTTGGAATGGAATTGTGCGCCTTTGTCGCCATGGTTTTCAAATTTCTGTCTTGTCATGCAAAAATAAAAGGGCCAAAAGGTTGCCACGCCCACCGACTTCTTTAACTCGATTTCCCCATAAATTCTGGTATTGTATTCGCAATGCTTTGCATAGTGCGTGAGTGTGTGTAGGTGTGTGTGTGTGTATTTGCGAGTTGTATTGATGTTCAAATATTTATAAACACAATGTCAAGAATTCCAGCTATTCCCTATATCCGGTTACTGACTCGCATAGAGTATAGCAGAGTGTTGACAATCATAAAACCCGATTTATTCAGTTTCAATCTGAAGCTTTTTCATAGAATATTTATGCTGAAATATTTTACAATTGATAATATTAATATCCTACTATAAATCAAAATCATGGCTCATTTAAAAATATTATTAATATTGGTTCTTTAGTAATATATTTTGTATTATTTGTTAATATTAAATAAAAAATATTTTAAAAATTATTAATATATTATTATTGCTATGCTTTCTCCAAATTTATACAGTAAAAATAAATATTAAATTATTTATTAAATGATAGAAAAGGAGAATGCATATCTGAGATTAATCATACGACACGTCTCTCGCTTTAGTTCGCTTTTATTTATATGTAAATTTGTATATAATTTTACATTCAAAAAATATTTTAAAAATTATTATTGCTATGCTTTATCGAAATTTATACAGTAAAAGTAAAACTTATGTTTTTAATCAAATAATATAAAAAAGGGAATATACATATATCTGAGATTAATCATACGACACATCTCCCACTTATGTTTATCACAAATAAAAAATAAATCTTCAAAAATATACTTCTTTTATCACAAATTTATTTTTATTTTTTCAACATTTTATTACAGATTTGTTTCTGGTAGTTTCACTTAAATAAAATAGGAAATCACTGGAAAAATTGTAAGTATAATGAAAAACATTTGAATTTTGTAAAAAGAAAGGGCACAATCTAAAATTCGAGTTATTCCCTGCCTTAATGATACTTCACACTTCAACCATTCCTCAATCTGTAGAGTTTCTAAATCCTCTAAATCATTAAAAAATGAAAACTTATTTTAGTATTTTATATTCTTTAACTTCAGTTGAAAAGCATAAAGTAATTTAGCGCCTGGGAAAATCCCTCTAGAGTTTAGACTATCATAACATAATTTACTGAATGAAGCCAACTTCTTCAAGATGTAAAATCTGATAAAGAAATCGTTTCTTTCACTAGCCGCAAAATGAATTGAACGTGATTGTTATATTGTTATCTTTTAATTAAGTGCGACAGCCCCTAAGAATAAATAGTAGAACAAATAGAAAAAAACGAGCGCAAAGAAAATCAATTTATTTACTTAACTTTTTGTTCATTCATGCTACGTGTTGGCTGCATGGAATACTTGTACTGAAACTTGAGCTGCTTTTTAGGGGTTTTATTCGCATGCCGCACACATGAAATGGAGGCAATCGTGCATAAGATGGGAGCATTTTTAATATGAACATAATACAAATACAAATACGATGGCTGTAGCCGAAGCTACTGCAGGTAACTTTAGCAGTAAATGACAGTAAATGATTGAAGCTAAGCCCAGAGCAGAGCTAGCTAAGAGTGTGTGTGTGTGTGTGTGTTTATGTGTGTGTGCCAGTGACAAAGTAAAACTGCTTACGTGACCCTACACTGCGTCGTCTCAACTGTCGGCTTACATCATTTCAAATTCCATGCAGGTAAAAATGCTTGTGCTCCTCCTCTGTTTAAGATTGCAGCCAGACCCAGAGCTGGAGCTGTAGCTGATGCTGAATCCATGAAAAAGCGAGAAACCAATTCAGATAACTACAGCAGCTAGAAACGGTCAGGCAGAATGCAATGAATCGAGAGCTGGCAAAATATGAAATATAACTGCGGCAAGTTCGGCAGCGGAACTAAAACCTCTCTCTCCTATGTGTAGTAGTAGTAGTAGTACAATGGAGCTGCAATAATAATCTCCTACCTATACCCCTACAATTTCATTGGCCAACGAGTGGAGGGCACGTGCTCAGTTCTAGAACTCGTACTCATAAGTACGAGTATTATTCATCATCATCATCATCATCCACATCGACAGTGGGCTGTGGGTTGTCCCTCGCTGTCTACTCCTATCTAAATTGCAACTGTAGAGAATTTACGCTTGAAATGCAGCCTCATTGTTCGCGGATATAAAAACTATAATACAGTCGTAATACGTGCCACAGATTTTGTTGGCCATGGTTGTGAAGTGGAGCGCGTAATCAATAAAATTGTCAAATAATTACGAGTGCAAAAAGCTGTTTAGCATTGTTGCCACATTTCACAGACAGCTGAAAATGCTCTCGATTGCTTTATGACAAAGCAAAGGAAGTCCATTAGCAGCTTTTAGAAAACTGTGAGCAGCTAATGAGTGGAAATATGAAATGTGCAATAATTCTGGCAATTATTAAGTGCAGTACCATACTGCAGCGTTACCAAACTTCACTGTTGTTTTGAGATTCTCATGATGAAATTAGATATAATGATTGCAAAAGATGATTCCTACTTTTTAATAGGGTATTTTTGTTACCAGACTTTATTGCCAGATTTCACAATACTACAATGCACACTGTTGCCAAATTTCACTGTTTTTTTTAGTTTATTCTGATATAATTAAAAATAAATATAAATTAAATATATAGATTGGTTTTAATTGAATTTACATATTATCAGTTACACCTCCTACAGCAAATTTCTATTAGAATCTATTTAGTACTATATTTACTAATGCGCTGTTGCCAAATTTCACTATTGTTTTGATTTTAACATAATAAAATTAAAAGTAAATATAAATTAACTATATAGATTTGTTGCAAATATATCAGTAAGGTTTTAATGAGGTATTTTTAGTATCAGCTATTTATTTTATTATTAGAAACTGAATACTTACTACTACGCGCACTGTTGCCAAATTTCACTGTTTTTTTTTAGTTTATTCTGATGTAATTAAAAATAAATTAAAATTAAATATATAGATTGGTTTTAATTGAAAAAATATATTATCAGTTACACCTCCTATTGCAAATTTCTATTAGAAACTATATAGTGCTATATTTACTAATGCGCTGTTGCCAAATTTCACACTGTGAAAAATCTAAAATGAACAATATATTAATAAGCTTTTAATCTAGAGCTAGTCATATTTTTATGACCAATAGTGAATATTTATCAATTCATTTCAGCACTAGGGTATTTTCAGGCACAGCTGAGCTGTTGCCAATTCGCACTCCAAGTATGTAATATAAATCAAGGGGCAAATTGAGGCGCGTAAATGCCATGAAAATGACAATACAATATAAATTCACGTAATTGGACAGGCCAATTCACAAGTTGTAGACCAAATGCTTAAGTTTTATGAGGCACGCGAATACGTAGAGTCGAATCTTGAATCGAATCGAATCCCAAGCATATTATATTATATTTATATATTATTTTGTATAATCGCATACGGTTATACGGCAAATTTTGCATGCACTGCACAAACAAAACGTATAAATTCATGAGCACCAAAAACGATTTAGTTAAGCCGCCAAATTGCCTAAATTCGATGGGGGAAAAAATAAAGATGAGAGTGGAAAATCAAGCTTGGGGGCGAATCTATGTACGGGTGTGTGTGTGTGTGTTTGTGTAGCACACATATTTGAAGTGAAATATATATTTTTGCCAGCACATGCAGAAATACGCACAAACATAAATAAAATAAAAAGGGCACCGAGGCGGAGGCATAAAAATTTCATCGATTTCCGGTTAAAGGCAAATATTGTAACCATAAATATGAGCAGACTATAAATATCAGTAGACCGGGTATAGGTATGTGTGAGTGTGTGGGTGTGGGTGTTGGTGGTTAGGGCGTGGCACTTTCACGCCAATGTGGCGATAATGCGATTGCTTTCGGCTTTCGGCTTTGCGCGCGCGATTACATTTCGATTTGATTTCGATTTGCTTTGCATCGTCTACAGCATTCGCATCGACAACATCGACATCACACATCGCCATCCAAGTTTGTCGTTACACTCGCATGTATGTATTATTTTCATTCGCTTTGCCAGAGACAAAATTTAAATTGTTTTCGCCAACGGCAACAAAATTCTAAATAAACGTGACAACTCAGTCTGCGGCATACAGGAAGCGGCTGCAATGAATTTCCAATGTGCTGCTCACAGATTAGTACAAAACTAAATAAATTCATACACTTTTGCATATTCTATGAGCTGCGAAAATGTTAAATGTTACCCTCGATTCAATATCAATTATTGAATATAATAAACAATTTATAAATAAATTTTTGAAAGCAATGCAATTCTATTTCTAAATGAATATGCTGTGCCACAGTTGAATATTAATTGAATTCGTTGCATTTTATATAAAATAAATAGTGATAATTAAAAGTTAAATGTTCTGAAAAATATTTTAAAATATTTTTAATTAAATAATAATAATACAGCAAAATATTCAAAAATTTGATTATTAGGTTAAATTTGAAATCCATTAAAACTGGGTGTTCTATCAATTAAAATTAAAATTTAATTAATTATTAAACATACGTAAAGGTTAACAGAATGAAACTATGGTGAATAAATGCATCAATTAATTTTAAATAAATTTAATACAGCAAAATATTCACTGATTTGATTGTTGGGATTAATTTAAAATTCATTTTAAATGGGAATTTCTATCATTTAAAATTTAAATTAAATTAATTATTAAACACACGTAAACAAATTCATCAATTAATTTCTAAAAATTTAGTTTTATATTAAATAAGTGTTAAATAAAACATTATGAATATGCAATGAAGCTTTCAATGATCAATTGTCATTTTCCATTTATTATTATTAGACATACATTAAATATCAATAAAACCTGAATATAATTTAAATTTATTATCAAAAATTTTTAGAAATATTTAACATTAAATTCAATCAATATAATATGGAATATATAGTTGGGGTGTGATTCAAATTGCATTCATATTTCCAACATAAAACTATGTATTTATCAACATTGTCTAAACACAACTTTTAATGCCGACTTATTATTTATAAGTACAAAATATGTATTAAATTTATTTATTTATTTATAAAATTAAGTTTAACAAAAATATGCAAACATAATAATTATTAACGAGTACTAACCTAGGCCTTCGTCTTGAGTTGATTTTTGACTTGTTTGTTATTTAATATTTGTGCATTGGATATTAGAATTAAAATTATTTACAATAGTTTTTTCAAAGATACATTTCTAAATTGTAATTTATATTTTAAATTTAAATTTATTTACAAAATAATATTACATTCATTACTCTACTCTATATGAGAACTAATATGCCCTGCCTGTACGCAGCTTCTTCGCTTGGCACACAGTTTTGTTTACAAATTGTACAGTGCTGCAAAAGTTGGCAGCTTTTTTTTGTGGATGCTACTATTTTTATACTTTTAAGCAAATTGCAGGCGTTGTCTGTGGAAATGTGGTCGTGGGTGGAGGTGGAGCTGGGATTCGACTGCCAATACGTTTCAATTGTTATTTGTGTTTTTTTTCTACACACTTCTGTAAACAACATTTCTGCAATTGGCCATACAACACTTGTGTGTATCTGCGTATGCCAAAGGCGACGCTCAGGCGGGTGCATGGCATTAAAAATTTGAGCCTATTGTCGACGCACAATAACAGCCAAAGAGAAATATTATATTTCATGATACTCGTATGCCTGGCATTGTTTGCAGTTGCTTTCATTTGGGGCCCATACAAATCGCTTTTGCATACAAGTCCAATCGGGCCCAAAAGCAAACAAGTGAATCGAATTGCCAACATTTTGTACATTCGAATACAATAACTACATTTTCTGTGTGCGGTTGCTGCATCACACTTTCTCTAGGGTCCCAGGCGCAGTAATGTGGGAATAGAAACCAAATATTGGATGTGTAGAGATATGGCATAAATGGACTATGGAATAGGAGAAATTCTATGAAATTTAAATAAAACTAAATTCAAATTAAATATTATATTTTAAATTAACTATTATAATTATATGTCTACCGTGAAATCTTATAACGATTGAGGTGCTTTAAAACTGATATTAACCCTGCACCGTCATCCTTCGTCAAAATGACTACGTGCGATTTTGTTTTTGAATTAAAACCTATTTATACTGTTTATTTTAGTCCCCCTTTTCGTGTAGTACTTGTCAGTAACTTAATAGTTGGTAGTCAAAGTAGTACAATGCACTAGACACATTTTAAGTATTTGATAATTTGATTTTTACGAAAGAAGTCGTCATATTTTGTATGTAAATGACGTAGTTTTTTGTTGAAAACGAGCTATTTGCCACAAAAAATGAAAGCTGTGAAATGATTTTTTTAAGGTAAAGATTAAAAAAAATTACAAAAATAATAAAAAATATTGAAAGAAATATGTTTAAATATAATTAAAAAATATATTTTGGTATTTAATTTTGCTCACGACTCACATAAAATAGGTCGTAGTCAAATTGATGTCCAAGTTGCGCAACATGGAAAAGGAACTTAGGAACATGCAAACCAGTCCTAGGAACATACAAAACGCTCTTAGGTACATGCAAAACGAACTTAGGAACATTTAGAATATCTTAGGAACAAAAAAGAACGTTAGCAACACACTGAACGAAGTTAGGTACATGCAAAACGAACTTAGGAACACGCAAAACGGACTTAGCAACACGCAAAACGAACGCTAGCAACACACAAAACGCTCTTAGCAACATGCAAAACGAACGTTAGCAACATCTACCAAGAACATGATCGCTAGCAACATTCTCTATTCTGCTTAGCAACATGCTCTTAGGTACAACACAAGGCAGCGCTGCAGGCGAAAAATGTTGCTAAGCCTTCCTGTTGTTGCTGAGCTCTGAGCTCTCTCTCTCTAACAGACTCTCAGCAATGCACACATGCATACACACATACACAGTTAAATGCATATATCTCTTTACAATATTGTAGGCTATCCCTTGTCTTGTTCTTCTTCTTCACTCAACTGCTGATGTCAATTTTAAAGTTGAAATAATTCAGAGTTATTTGGCATGAAGGCTGTTTGAGCGTAATCGCAATTGCTTAATTAGCTGTAATTACATGTGTATCATATCTTTTTTAATTACTAACATTTAATATGCCACACACACAACACACACACACACTCAGGCACACACACTTGCGCAGATACCACAAAAACCAGCGAGAGGATTAAAACTGATTAAAATGAATGACGTTAAGCGACAGGCATATTTTAATTATTTAATGCTAATTAATATGTTTTGTAAAACCACAGCAGCTGTAATAGTGGGCGGTTGTGCCTGAAGTGGGGGGCGTGGCAGCTGCTGGCTGTTAACTTTGTCATAATGAGTTTTGCATTTAATTTTGGGCCAAAGCGGCGCTAAGCTCTGTTGACAGGCGTAAATTGTATCTCATAGATACATGCGGCAACTATTGAGACAGACTGTAATTAATTTGTTTGTTGACTTGGCAACTGCCAGCCAAAGTAGTTTGGGTCCAACTCTTAAGTAGTATATATGGCAGTCGTTTGCGGGTAACTCATCAACTGCTTTGCATATCGTAGACGAACAGACGGACAGACAGATAGACAGACAGACAGACAGACGGACAGACAAGTGAAAAGTGTTGGCTTTGTTTTCCGAACTGTGTGACAAGCAGCTACAAGATACACACAGCGCCTACAGATACATTACACAAAGACATTTTAAAGCGAACTTCAAGCATACTAGCTGTCATTTCAGTCAATGATTTCTGCTGGCAAAGATGGTGAATTGAGTAAAGTGATATCAATGTTTCAACTAGAGCTGTGATACAATTAATAATTAATAATTATTATATATGTACTTTGCTTAAAATTTGTTTCTACTTAAAAAAAAAACCTTGAAAATTAATATTAAAATATTACGTTAAGATTTGATTTGATAGTGCAGATTCTCGATACTGAGAATGTAGAATTTATAGCTTAATTTGACATAACAAAAAAGAAAAAGAAATAAGAAAAAGAAATATTTTATATAAAAGCAGATTTCTGCTATATTTTTCTTAATTTAATATAATTTCAAATATTTAATTTAATTTAAAATAATTTATATATTTATGAATATAATATATACATATAATAATATATTATATAATATATTTAATTTAATTTAAAATAAGAATTTAATTCAAGCAAAGTTTACTTGCATGAATATGAAGTATTAGACATGACTTATATTATATTAAATTTCAGCGTGTATCTTTATATAGTTTACCCATCTGGCAACGCTGTCATTGAATGGTTAAGAAACACCAGAGAATTTAATGTCAATATAAAGACTATAAAATTAAAAACTTGAATAACAAAATAAGACGAAACTGAACCTCGTATTGAAGACATTATATTGAATATGAATACAGTAAAATGTTAAATTATATTATATAAATAAAACTTTACAATTGACTGTTCTCCAATTCCACTTCGAATTGTGCGCGAATTCCAAGTGATTCTGTTACTTGGAACTGCTGCACTTAACTCTGCATCTAATGCTGCTGCTGCTGCCCAGTCGAGTCGTCCTCATCCCCGGCTCTGGCTCTCTTTGTGGTGCTGCCTCCACTGATTTATGCTGCACATTAATATTTTAATGTCTTCATTGCGAGGCCTACGCAAAAAACAAAAGCAGAAGCCACCACCCACTGAGTCACCCCCCACTCGAGTCGCCTGCAATCCATTAAACGTTATCAGCGAGTGACATAGTCAGCCCAGTCACACCCAGTACACCCAGCAGGACCTGCTACCCCTCCCCTCCCCTCCCCTCCCCTCCCCCGACTGCTTACTGTTTACGCACATTTGTCTTGGTGTCATGGAGGCAAAAGTTTTGAGGCGCTGCTCACAACTACAACTACTACAGCTACAGATACTTAGTGAGGGACTAGAGAATGGTTTTGCTTCTTCGTCTCCATTGGCAAATTCAATTATAGTAAATCGCATGCAAATGAATTGGACGACAAAGTTGAGGCAGCAAAGGGCAAAAGGTTCAAGACAACGACAACGACAACTCTAACGCATTTTCATTTTCCAAATTACATTTTGCATTTTTCTTTATTTTTATTTAATTATCAGCTGTTCTCTTTTTTGTGCTCAGTACTATATTACTCACATACTCGGTGTGTATGTCCTCACCCACACACACACACTCACACACAGACTTACTGACTTGGCATTATTCATTTTACATCGAGTTATTTTGCCTCGTTGGCGAATTCAATTTACGTTTCTAATTTTCTAATTTAATTTTTTGTCTAGCAATTAGAAAACAGGAAAATATTTTTCCCAACACTCGCACTGGCATACACATACTTTTTTAATTAGTTCTGAGAGTGTGTGTGCATACAATGATATATGTATATATAGATACATGTGCTGCATATATCAAATTCATTATGAGTGCATTTGCATGCAGAAATTAAAGTTTAATGTACTTATCTGGCATTCTGGTGCCTGGTTCCGGACATTTTAATTAGTTTTTGTGTGTTCCATATGGAGCTTTAGTTACAAAAAGAAATAAAACAATAACTAAAAAAACGTTTGCACTTTAAAGCGATTTTCTTACAAATTACATTAGTAAAATTTAGACAAGTTAATTTAAGTTTGAGTCTGCTCCAGTATACATGACTTAGTAAGGGGTATGGTATGGAGGAACTATTCAGCAGGGATTACAATAGAACTTATAAGTAAATTTTAAACAACTAATTTATTTTTAAATAGTAATAATGAGTTCTATCTGCTTTTTAATTCATTAGTCTTCAGAGTTTCACTAGGATTTTATTTATTTTTATTTTCCTATTGCTTCTTATCAATTTTTTTTTTTTTGTAATTTATTTTTGCTTTTCAATCAATGACACTTTCTAAGCTTTAGTGTTTTCTGTTGGCATAAATATATGCTGAATAAAATAAATATTAACTGTTCTTTTCAAAGTGTTTAATTTGGTATCCCTCTCAGACATAGTTAACTATTTTTTACGACAGATACTTGATGATATAGCTCATAGAGTGGTAACACCTTGAGTGCAGTCCATACAGTACAGCAGAGTGTCAGTAGCTATAACTATAGTAAAAACTAGTATACTAAAATAAATAGAAATTTAATACCATGTATTATTTACTGTTCTTGATTTTGAATAGCAATAGTTAAAAGCATCTATCAGCACTATTATATTAAGTAAGCTTTATGAAATAAACTATAGAAATATAAGCCAAAGGCACATTTTTATTCCAACTTTTTAAAGCAACTGCCCTAGCTACAAGTATTGACTATAAATCCCTTTCAGCGCACAACTCAACTAATAACTTACCACACACACACACACCCACACACACAAGATAAAAACCCATACATATATACAGAGACAGGGTCGCAGATATATCCCATCAACACATTGTCAACGCGTTTTCAATCCGCTTTTCTATACCAAAACGCCATTTTGCCCAATTAAACTCAGCTTAAATTCTTTTTCTCATTCCATTCCACACACACATACACACATACATACATACAAACATTGATACAAATTGCGAACCAACTGCACAATTTTTCAATCAACTAAAAATGTTTAGAATGGCTTGGAACGAGGGCATAGAGTATGGTACATATATGGTATATTCATTCGGCGGCCGATCGAACTGTGTTCCATATATACACTGTGCAATATGTGCCACACTCACTGATTGAGTGTGTGTGTGTGTGTGTGTGACAACAGAAATGCCATAAAATAAAAATGTGCAAGAGGAAAAAGAAACGAGGAAGAGAAGGCAAGTCTGGCGGACAGCGCAAATTGTTGCCAATGCGTGGCGAGTGAAATTGTTGCAACGTTTTGCCAGTGGGTCGCATGAAATTGCCATTTCCAATTAACGCCATTGCAAAAATAGTTAAATGCTGCAGCAACAACTGGAAACAACAGCCAGCAAAGCAAACACCAGCAACTGCTGCTGCTGCTGCTACTGCTGCTCCTGTGCTCAATGGAGTGGCACAGTAACTGGGAGTCGCATTGGATGCACTACTCCACACCCCCTCCTCATCTGAGTTCAAGCGTATTTTTTGGACTCCCCTGCAGCTGGCAGGGCATTGGTACTATGTGTAACTAACTCTATTAACGAAGCGGAAGCGGAAATACCAACACACTCACACACACACACACCCACACACAGGCCTATCCATGGGGGTACCAGAATCAACACACATGGCAGACACATGTTGTGGGCTCTTGCTATGTTGCACATGGAATTGGAGTATGCGGTGTGCATATAATATGCTCAGTGTAAATACCCTGTAAGTACTGCGACAAGCAGGCTGTGTTCGTCTATTCTAAGTGAGTCTGCAAAGTAACTGTTAGTAACTCTTGAGCTACAAATCTACCAAATATGTAAGCATACTACGGCGTCTGTTTTACATACATATTTACATACATATATTTAAAGGCGAAGTGTAGGCTGAGTTAGGACCCCTTGAAGCATTGCCTCGCGGTTTTTCCCAGAGGGAGTCCTGCCCCGTCTCCACAACATCTACACAACTATTATCCTTATGCTATTTTCTATTCTCTTCACCTTCTATCTATTTCACAATTTTTCTGTTTAAATTTTTCACAATAAATACGAATTTACTACTACATATCATATATTCAAAACAGATTTTCTACAAAATTTTAATGTTGCAATTCTGGCAACAGTAATTCTCTGTACAGTAAGACAGGATTTTGGGCAATCGGCTTGCCAAATTTAAATATGACAGCTGAAAAGTATGCTACGATTTCTCAGCGGCTTTACCATGGACTGCAATAATTTCACGAATTTTATAAGTGAGTTTAATATATAAAATCGAAATTAAATTAATCGAAATTAGTTATTCAACTTTTTATATTAATATCTGCCTATTTAAGCTATGCATACATATGTTCATATATGCAGCTACATTTCCCAACAACTTGCTCACTGCCGCCATCTATGGGTCATATGCAAATTAGAAGCAAAATAGAATTACTATTGAAAGAGATTTGAATTGTTGTAACATACAATTTATTGTTGTTAGTTTAAAACTGCTAATTAACAAAAAGACATGGTTCATAAATCAGTGCTTAATAATAGTAAAAGAAATTATTTAAGTTACAAAACAAACAAAGTTTTTTTCTGAAATATATTTTCGCCTTTCAGCTATTACTCATTACTCCCAGTACTTCCCATTGACATCTCGCATAAGATCGCAGTAAAGGTCTTAACTAATTGACTGGCTACTCTGCTAAGTAGATTTACTTTAAATTAAACTAATTTAAGATTCATAAAGCTAAAAGTAAGTACACATAATCAAGCAGAAGTTTCAAGTCTATATTTCTCCAGCATTTCCTTTTTACTACTCGTAGTTTAGCATAACTTTTCAAATTGCCTTAAAGACTTTGCGACTACTCTACTTTAATCTATTTTCTTTTGACACTGACTGCAGGGCATATAATACTTCCATGTAGCCCTTGATGTTGTTGTTGTTGCTGTTTGCCTTTTGCCGTTGTCTGCCGCGAGGCACTCGGAAAAATGGTTACCCATAAAAACCTTTGCAACCCTGACGCTTCAAATTCGCCCCAAAAAAAAAGGGAAAGAAGAAAAGCGTTTGCCACTGCCATTACCTCAGTGAATGGTCGCCATGTTGACCGAATTTTTCGTTGTGAGTTGATAACAGTTCGACAATTTTTAAATGTTCAACTCGCAGGCAGTTGGGCTTATACAGGGGATTCCCCTGGCAAATTTGCACGTTTCTATTGTGTGTGCGTTGTAACGACGCTTAAAATGCGACTCGATTTTTATCGATTTAATCAAGCGGCTGCTGCTGCTGCTGCTGCCACTGCTACTGTGGCAAGTACTTTTTTTCACTTCTCGTTTCCCCATATACCTTTTTTTTATACATTTTCATTTTGTGT
This sequence comes from Liodrosophila aerea, assembly GCA_035045005.1. Taxonomy (NCBI): domain Eukaryota; kingdom Metazoa; phylum Arthropoda; class Insecta; order Diptera; family Drosophilidae; genus Liodrosophila; species Liodrosophila aerea. The sequence continues at coordinate 133,595 of JAWNNL010000934.1, read as the reverse complement.
ATACTCTCGGATTTTCTTTACTTTTTTCCAGTTTTTGCGTCAGAAGCTGCGACGATTTCCATACGTAATTGCACTGTAATTGACAATTTATTGTGTCAATCGCAATCGAGGCGCAATTCCGCACCGCACGGTGTATGCTACGTTTAATTAACAAGGCGACAACGATGCCACACAGGGTGGTGCTGCTGGGGCTAGTGATGGTGGTGCTGCTGCGGGGCAACAGCTGCCAGTTAGCCCGCAACACCCGCCCACCCGTAAATACAATGAAATGAAAATAACAATGTTACGAGGAAATTTAATCTGTTTTTTGAAACGAGCTATCAGGCGATATACTAAAGACAAGTTGCATGCAACACACATGGCTAATGTACAGGTGGCAAATGCGGGCAAGCGTTTCAACCAACTAATTAGCTTAGATGAGTGTATACGGAAGGAAGTAACAATTGCTTACCACTTGAGCTGAATCTGGTAATTAAATAAACACAGAGCAATAGAATTGCTAAGAAATCGGAAATGTAAAACATCACACTGGAAATTGATATTCGAGTAAGTTGATAAATACCAAGAGAAAATATTGAATATAATAAATGAATAAGTAAATAACATTTTAATATTAAAATAGTAAGAGAAAATAATAAATATAATAAATTAATAAAAAAATATACACAATACTAACATTTTTATAGTAAAATAGTAGACAAAATAATGAAGACAATAAATTAATAAGATAATATACACAATACTAACATTTTAATAGTAAAATAGTAAGACAAAATAGTAAATATAATAAATTTTACTATACAAATATTTTATATATTTTTTTACAGCAATCGCCAGAAGCAGAAATGTCATCCTATGCATTCTAATGACAGACAGCTCCCAATGAAGTAGAGTCTATTGATAAGTTTTTACTATAATGCCAATGAATTGATTTCCACTCGCAAATTATTATAATTGGCTATCAGTTTCTCTAATGTTTTCTCTGCTCTCTACTATTGTTAATTCTAGCGACATAACTTTGTTAGAAAATACTAAAAAGAATTGTGTAGTGAGAGCTAAATATGTTCTAAAATATTAATCAAAAAACATTTGGATAGTGAAGCAAAGACAACCTAAGGGCATCAGTAACTCTGGCTAATGTAATTGTATATATTGTATATTGTAGAATATATATCAGAATTTCAATTACAATATACAATATATTGTCTAATTATAATAAATTAATAAGTAAATGTACACAATACTAACATTTTATATATATTTTTTTACAGCAATCGACAGTAGCAGAGACGTCATTCTAAGTAGTCTAATGTAGTGCCTGTTACCAATGAAATAGAGTCTGTAGATAAGTTTTTACTATAATGCCAATGACTTGATTTTGACTCGTAAATTATTATAATTGACTATATTTCTCTCTAATGTTTTCTCTGCTCTCCATTATTGTTAATTTACGTCACATAAATTTTTTGCTAATATTAGAAAATACTAAAAAGAAGAAAAAGAAAATATTAATCAAAAAACATTTGGATAATGAAGCAAAGACAACCTAAAGGCATCAGTTGCTCTGGCTAATGCTATTGTATATATTGTATATTGTAGAATATATATCAGAACTTCAATTACAATATACAATATATTCAGTGTACACTATATGCAATATATATTCACAATATATACAATATATGTATGTATATATACTCGATAGATAAATAATAGTTTGATTAAAAGTAACTAGTGTTGATTCAAATTTATATAAATGCTGCCAAAACATCATCCTTTGCTTTAGATAACATTCTAGTCTGCACATTCATACGAAATGATTAAAATTGAATTAAAATTGTTTAGACTAAATTCGTCAAAGCAAAATGCAGCAATAGTTTAAGCAAAACAATGTGTAAGTATAAATTCATGCAAAGCAAATTCCTTACTAATATTTCTCCCACTCAGTATAAGCAGCAGACGAACTCAAAAGGAAGACAAATATTGCAACCATATTTGCTCCACATCTCTTTACATTACCAACTATTTTATATAGAGAAAATTTCCTAAACTGCCCTTAAGCAATTTGATTTAGCAAGTACCTAAGATGTCTGACTATTAACTTTACACCTAGTGCCTGACAAATTAATTTCAGCGAGAGTTGTTGATTAATATTTCGAGCTTTCGTGAGAAGTTTGTCAAAGAGAAGTGTGTTTGTGTTTGGCCTGCAGCGAGTGAGGTAGAGTGAAGTTCAAAGTAATTTGCTGAAATTAATATTGGCTTTGCATTGCAGCGGCAGCTAATCAAAGCTCATCAAACACAAAGCTCACTAAACACCGCACTAATAGCAGCTACTATCTGCGATTTATGTGCTCGTCCGTCTTGAAGGAGCTGCACTCATTGGATGCTCTAATTGGGGCTGAAGTCGGAGCAGAGGCTCCCGTACAGCCTCCAGTGTTGATTAACGTGCCCACCAATTACGCGGCCCATATATAAACTAGGCTCAGCCGGGGGAGGGGAAAGGGATGCCTATCGACGTGGCCAGTGATAAAGTGTGCGTAACAAAAGCTAATAATTGCCTGGCAACGTGCTGGCCACGTTGAAAATGCCCCTTGCCCCTTGCCCCCTGCCTTGGCGACTTTGCCACAGTTACCATACTTCGTGTTGCTGTTGTTGTCTGTTTGCTTTTTGAGTGGCCAAAAGTTTGGGCATCATAATTTATAGCTGCGTTAAACAAGCGAGGATAACAAATTAATTTTGTCTGTTCGAAAGAAAAAAATGCTGCAAAGAAAGCTAGCCACAAGGAGCTGGACCGCTGGCAGGACCGATGCCAGGACTTATGAGCACAACGTTTACTCTCGAATTTCTTAGTTGGGCCAATTAATTTCTAAAGTCAGCGACGTGCCACATCGTTGCCGCTTCCGCTGTGACTGCCCCGTGTCTATGAGTGTGTGTGTGTACTATACACACGACTAGGTGTGTGTGTGTGACTGTGTGTGACTGTGTGTCTTAGTGTGTCGTAAATCTTAACGAGCCAAAGGCGAAATTCCTACGCACTCCCGAAAAAGGCAGCAGCAACAACAACCAGCAGCGCGAATGCCACTCATAAATATAAGTCGCAATGTGGCCAAGTAGCTAATACACAGCGAGAAAAAATTGTCAACTAAAATGCAGGTTTAAATGACAACAACAACTACAACAACAACTACAACAAGAACAACTACAACAACATCTCTGATTGGTGTTGATGACTCAGCTATTTTTGTCTTTAATTTTCATAGAAAAAAATTTACAGGGGTAGGCTCGCATTTTTTGTCCCTAAAACACAAAAACAGGCGTATCCTGACCATTTAAGGAGCTAGGACTATGTCCTTTAGCAGAGAGGTGTAACTTCTGTACTAGAACCATAAACTGTAATCAAACGGACGAAGGTCCTTAAAACAGCCTAGTTAAAAGGACTTTTTTGTATTTAGAAAACGCTCTATAACTCGGCCACATCCTTTTTGATCCTGTCGAAATGGGGGTCAACAAACGCGCCTTGCTAAGGACTACAAACTGGGCCAAGGACATGCAAATCGTCCTTCAAATAACGGAGTTATTAAGAATTTTCGAAATTTAACCAACGTTTTCTTCATTTTTGTGGATGCGTTTTCATTGCATACTTTACGGACATTTTTTTAGTCATTTCCTTTCGTTTGTAATTTAAGTTTTCAAATACGGAATTCTTGAGGTTTTCTCCCAGTGTACAACTTGTCAGGACAATGGAAAGGCGGTGCAGGCACTCGAACTGCTTGTTATTCCAGCGTTTGTGGCCATAATGACCATTGTAAGTGTGTGTGTGTGTGTGTGTGTGTGTGTGTGTGTGTGTGTGTGTTATATATGATGGCATCTCTCTGTTACCCGCAGCTGGCCTCCATTGAAATACGTCAAAATATTTGGCATTCGATGTTTGCCACGTTTTGCAACGTGGCCTGATGCTGATATTTATGCGACGAATCTAGTTCCTGTCCCCCCCGCTCATAACTGCCATCTAATCGCAAGTTTTGTTTTGTTTTATTGTCACACACACACACACACACACACACACACACACAATGGCACAACGAAATCGCAGCCAAGCAAAACACATAAATCTCACTCATGACTTGAACTCCGGCTCGGACTTGAATGCCTGACTCCGCCCACCAGAGGACAAAGCCCGCATTTTGTGTTGGCAAAAGGTGTTGATAACGTTGTTTTATTGTTATTGTTGTTATGTTGATGTTGCTTCTCTTGCTGTTATACTGCTGTACATCTTAATCGTAATGCAAAACTTGTCAAGCTGATATGTAAACGAAAAACGTGCTGCAAATATTCCTCGCTTTGCTCCTCGCTTTGGTATCGTGTCAACGCAGCATTTCTAATTTATGTGCAGAGCCAAGTTGGCAGTTGTTATACAATAGTATATGAAGAGCATACACAAAGAGTTTAGTCAACATCTATCTAGTTGGCCAAACTAAAGCATACATTTGTGGCAATATACTTCAGCTTTCAATGATAGAGTTTGACTACGACATACAAGAAAATAAAAGTGAGTTATTCCAAGAAATACGTGAGTTACTCTTAGTAGAAAAATGTCGTAGGGGAAATACATAATTAATAAATATTTTTAAAATATGTCCTTAAATATTTTTGAAGTATACATTACTTGAATCTCCAAAACAGGCTGTTATAACACATAACTTGATACTATCCTTTTGAATTGAATTGAATTACATTTGTTGAAAATATTCACTTGCTAAATACAAGTATATTAGTAGTACTTTGTTAGTTACTGTATTAGCCACTCATTGTTATTGATACAACACTGATAGGTGTTCATGACTCAGCTATTTTTGACTTCCTTAAATTTACAGGGGTAGGGTCGCAAATTTGACCCTAGAAACATAAAAACCGCCGTATCCTGCCAATTTAAGGAGCTAGGACGATGTCCTTTTGCACACAGGGGCAGCTTGTATCCTAGAACCATAAACTGTGATCAAAAGGACGAAGGTCCTTCAGACAGCCGAGTTATAAGGACTTTTTTGTATATAGAAAAGTCCTTATAACTCAGCCATATCCTGTTTGATCCTGACGAAATGGATGTTAACGAACGCGCCTTGCTAATGACTACAAACTGTCCAAAGGACATTCAAATCGTCCTTTAAATAACGGAGTTATCGAGGATTTTCGAAATTTAACCAAAATTTTCTTCATTATTGTGGATGCGTTTTCATTGCATACTTTCGGGGGTATAATTATCCAGCGACACGTGGCATTTTGCAACTGATTGGTGTTCATGACTCAGCTATTTTTGACTTCATTAAATTTACAGGGTTCGGGTCGCAAATTTGACCCCAAAAACACAAAAACAGCCGTATCCTGGCCATTTAAGGAGCTAGGATGATGTCCTTTTGCACACAGGGGCAGCTTGTATCCTAGAACCATAAACTGTGATCAAAAGGACGAAGGTCCTTCAGACAGCCGAGTTAAAATGACTTTTTTGTTTAAAGAAAAGTCCTCATAACTCAGCCATGTCCTGTTTGATCCTGACGATCCTGGTGTCAACGAACGCGCCTTGTTAAGGACTACGAACTGTCCAAAGGACATCCAAATCGTGAACAAAACACATGTTTTGCCTTTAATCAACCACTCAAAGTTCGACATGCTATTAATACCAGACCATGGGTTTTCCATGTCATGTTGGCTTAGAGTTACATATATTAAAATTGTAACCTCATCCCGATATTACTTAAAACCCTATCACACACCATTTATTAGCATGCAAATTTCAGCAGGACCAGCTATGGCACACTCCTCTGCACTTGTAGGTACACTGACAGAAAACCAATATAATCTAAGTCAAGTAAGACAAAATATCTTATATTATGTTTATGTTTACATAAGTTACAAGAGTTTCAATCAATGAATATATAGCTATTGTAAGAAGTATGTAAACTATCTGACAACACCAGACAAGCATGTAAAAACGACTGTCTGGCAATACTAAAATATAGACAGAAGTAGAAGAAGCGGGACTTGTAAAAAATTCATCAAGAGAGAAGCGTCGTGTGAGAATAAATACATAATAAGAATCATCCTAATTTGCGAAATAGAAAACAATAAAAATACTAAAATTACGTTTTAACTGTCTTTGATTCCCCCTTACACTATGCATTCAATAAGCTGTTGAAGCTGTTTTCAATCACAAACCCGGTTGCCACCAGAAGCACAAAAATATAAATAGTTTGAAATTATTTTGGTTTTCTTTGCGTTTATTATTATTATTTGAATTTTATACTTTTACATTTTATAATTTTTATTTTATTTTACAAAAAGAACCAAGTTTAATAACAACACCAGTGCATCCCAACAAAAAAACACAATTTTTCGCACACTGTGGCAACCGTGTTTGTGAGACTGCACAATACCATATTATACATACATAGGTAGGTATGTATGTGTGTACACACAAATAATTAACGAAGACCATGGCAGAAAGTATTATATTTTCACTTGTTAAGAATGTAAATACTATATTAATACATTTTCATTGACGAACTTACCTTTTAGTGGCGATCAATATCCACGGCTTACACTTTCTGAATGATTTCACTAATAAAAACAAAACAAAAACATCACAAAACAAAAACATCGCTGCGATGCTTGCCAGCTGTTCCACCAACCACTGGCTCAAGAGAGCATTCTCACACTTGCTGCAATCTGACGATTGCTTTCACTTATAAAAACAAAACAAAAACATCGCATTAAAAACATCGCTTTAATTGAACGTAGATGGCAACACACCAATTATAAACAGCAATACCGGCGCGAATATGAAGACGTAGAGAAAAACTGCGCAATAAGAATTACGCACTCGATGCTGCGCTCGCGATTTACCGATAAGTGAACGTGAGACCAGGCACAATACATACATACATACATACATACATACATACATATAGTACATATTTATGTACGTACATATTCACATGTATGCACATACTTATAGTTAGGGATTACCAACGCAGAACCTGATGATTGCCTTCACCAACAAAAACAAAACAAAAACATCGCATTCACTGCATGTAACACTTGTTATTAACTATTTAATAACCGCGCGTAAAAGAAAAAACTGCGCAATAAGAATTTTCACGTATACTAGACTCGTGTTCGCGGTGATGGCACTGAAGTCATCGCACGCACGCGATACCATGGTGGCGATATATCGATAAGTCGAAGCATTGAGCAGAGCTGCAGCTGCTGAGTTGCACTTGCTCATTGCTAGTTGCTCAGCTGCGCTTGCTCATTGCTCTGTTACTCACTTGCTCTGGCTCATAGCTCAGTCACTCAGTTGCTGCTGCTGATTGCTCTGTTGCTCACATGCACTTGCTCATTTCGAATCTAATTAACTAATTACTAATTTAAAATGTTTTACAAACACTCATATTCCCCGACTTTCATCAATTGAGTTCATTTAAATTTAATTTTATGTCGCCATGTTTCGCTCTGTGTAGTGCACCCACTGTGGCCCACTCTAGCTTATAAGTGGTATTACCTTAACTTTTAACTTTTCTACCCTAATTTTAATAGCATTAATTTAAGAAAAATGTATACAATATTTTTTGAATATTATTCATATTAATTTCGTCTAATTTTTTAAATATATTATTCATTTATTAAAACTTTTCTCAATTCTTTTACAAATTTAAACTAATTTATGAAATAAAGAGTCAAGAATATTTTGAATATTATTGAGCTATGAATATAATTATTTCAAGTAATACAAGTAAATACAGATGAGCTAACTACTTTATTGATTTTTAATGTGAATACATAAGTAGAAGTATATATATTTTATTGATTTTCAATGCAAATAGAAATGTAATTAATTGGTTTAGCATGTGCCGTTGCGATTTCTGCATTTGCTACAGCATCAGCTATCAATTCATTCAATTCAATTAAGCAGCTCTGTCAGTTCAGTCAAATGTCATTTTAGAAATTTTCTAATTAGAGCAAAATCATAAATGCAGAATGCAAAAGCTCTTAACATTTTACGAGGTTTGCTGAGCATTTTAGCCACAAAATCTGTGGATAGATAGAATGGCAGTCAGTAAGCTGAAGCCAAATGGCAGCACATTTACACACACACACACTCTCGCACACTCGCACACACAACTGGCATAGAAAGTTACACACACTTGGCCAACTATTAATCCACATCCGAGTTATAATTCATGCTGATTGTATGAACATTTCAGCTTTTATGTGAACCGTAAAACTTTCCTTCCTGACTTTTCATCAGAACAGAGGCAGTGGGAACAGTAGTCGTAGTAGTAGTAGTAGTCCAAGCTCAACCCCAGAGCGAATCCTTTTCGCATCCTCAAACGAGTAGTTCACCTGCTTCTACCTGTATTTCGCCTCATGGCCATGTTAGCGTTCCAACCAGACAAACTTTTCCTGCTCTGCTCCGATTTCAGCTGAAAATGAAAAAGGAAAAACGAATGAAAAAATATAACAGATGAAAAACGAAAACTAACTGGAAAAGTAGTAGAAAATTTTCAATTTTAGTGAGCTGTATGAACAATATTTTTGTGTGTGAATAGTTTTCAGTAATTTCAGTTACAGCATGCTGAGCTGAGCTCAGCTCAACTCACTATGGGCACAAAAGGCTTATTCAGAGGCGAGAAAGACACATCGTCGCATGGCACAACGATGTCCAGGTAGAACTACGTAGCATTGTGTAGCTTCCGTTTCCGTTTGCAACTTTGTCCTGTCGCAGCAGAGCCATTGAGGTAGCAGTAACTAGACTTGGGAGGGGGTCTGGGTATACACTCTACTTAAATATGATTATTATTAACCCTGGCAACACAGTGTGGCACTTAACAGGCCCACCGCCAGCTTGAGTGGCCTGAGAGCGAAAGTTATGGTTCGTTAAGGACCTCAGACCGTATCCACATCCAGCTCACTCTTCAGGCTCAGAGTGGCTCGCCTAGCTCACGTAGTTGTTAAATGCCACGTTTCACTTGAATAATTGAGAGCGATTAGGCCAAAAACTTTTGCATTGATTAAGGTTTAAGTTGGCCAAACATTTACCCACAATTCCACTCCACACCACACCACACCACACTCCACTCCATCCACTCCACTCCACTCCACTTCAATTCGCTTCCATTCCATTACCTGCCGTAGCCCACATTGTTCTCCATCTACCTGCTGGAGAGTAGCACCTTTGTCATTTGCTATCAGCAAATGTTTAAATATGCATTACGTGTGTTATACTCGTGTTCAGCAGCACTTGGGGATTACTCCAGCTCCCACTCCCACTCCCACTCCCTGCTCCCTGCACCAGCTGAAGTTGAGCCTGCAGTTCCGTTTCGAGTTGAAAATCTACTTATTGTTTATGTTGTTGCTCCAACTTGACTCCATGGGAGTTTACCTTACAGCCTTTGCCTTAAAAATGCAGTCAGTGCTGCAGCTATGCGAGACCTTGAGTGCCAAACAATTAGTCTGTAAGCCATAATTTAGTAATTAATACAACAAACTTTGTTAGCGTAGATTTGGAGTGGTATAACCGGACCTTAGGCTGCTTGAAGTAGTGTAGTTACTACGAAAGTATCTGTGGATGGGTAAGAGATCAAGTAGGTATACATCTATATATCTATTTCTCAATTCACTAAGACAGAGCGGTTATAGAATCACTCTGCAAGGGTCTCTGAGACCTTTCTAACTTGAAGCTGCATTCATTACACATCATTTGACAAATTATACAGTAGAAGCTTCTACTCCATCAAAATTGTTGACGATGCACTCTGTAGACTCTGTCTCGAAGAAGACGAAACGTCAGAGCACATACTAGGAACATGCTCGGCTGTCAGTAGGTTAAGGCTAGCTCACTTAGGTAACTACTTCCTAGACAGTCCAGAGATAAGAGCTCTTCAACCAGGGAAAATCATCGCATTTCTGCGCTCGATCGAACTGGCGGAAGAGCTGTAACTTAGATTAGGCAGAGAGCACAATAGATCTTCGAGGTCGCAGTGTTAAAACATATCTCTGATAATAATAATAATAATAATAATTCTACCCCATCTGCAGTATGAGATGTTGAGACAATTCTATCTACATACTCCAGAAATTGTAGCTTGGTGAGAGAAACCCATTTGATATGGTAAGAGTCAAAACATTTTAAGAGAATTTTATAAACATAGAATTATCATTGTAGATAAATATCATACTCATACTCTTATAATAAATTTATTTATCTATGGTATTCGTTTAAGTGTATTCGATTTCTTTATGAATATTTCATTCATTTCAATCACATTAAATCAAATAATATTCTAATTTGGTTCTTTAGAGAATTAGACCTCAATTCGTAGCTTAGAAATGCATTAAAAACTGAAACTTTTCAATGAAGTTAAGTATTCAATCATATAGTTATGCTATGCCAATCATATAAGTAATACATACTAAGAAAGTACTATCAGACAATTCGTTATATATTGATTCCCTTTTCAGTCTCAATACCTGATGATAACTATGAGGTAATAAGGCAAAGGTAAGTCGATTCGCATACTCTTTGAAGTTATTCGAATCGCAGAGATACAAAGAGGAGTTGCTCTGTATTAGAATGCTTCAGAATCTCATTGCACCTAATGCAAATCTCTCTCTATCTCAGTGACCGTGTTTAGCATACCACAACTGGACTGGAGTAGGAGTAGACAAACAAATACGCGACATGACTGAGCATCCATGTAGTAATTATGCCTCTCGATGGCACTAATGTAGGGCCTGTAAAAGACTTGCCGTAAAATTGCCGAGTCAGGCAGAGCACTGTGTGTGTGTGTGTGTGTGTGTGTGTGGCAACTCTTTCTAATATGCAGATGCAGAGAGACACAGAGTAGACAATGGGGCAATGTGACCCGGCGATATGCAAACTGAGCCTCTGTCAGTGGCACAGTGGCACATGCAGAATGCTGAATGTTGAATGGGAACTGAGGAATGCAAAAACTAGTATAGTGTTGCTGGCCATCATTATGCGAGGCCAAAAACCCAACGTGAAATATGCAACTCGTAAACCTGCAACCAGAAACATGAAAAACGAAAAACGAAAAACGAAACTAAACTTAAATTGAAAGCAGTGAGGGCAAACAAACTGGGGAAAAGTCGAGGAAAAACTGGGCATACAAAGGCACATTATCTCAAGTGGAGCGACGGCAAATGTCAAACGTTTCGCCCAAGCACTGAAAATTTGCATGCACTGCTGAGAAATGTCAAGAGAATGGAGAGAGATATACGGCTACAAAGGGCGAGGGAAAAGGGGCGATGTGTGAAGGGAGAGGCAGGGGGAAAGGCAGTTCTGGTTTGGCTTAACATAACCACGCCTTCAGGCTACTGCGTTTGCTTTTGTGTTCGATTCGAACAAATGCAAACACTTTGATTTTCGTTTTTTGCATGCCAAATCAAAGGGAGAGCCAGCCAAAACACACTCACACACACACACACACCAATACTAATGCCTGTGTGTGAGTATTATTTATGTTCTACGCTGGAAATCTATTTGCACCACACCACAAATCTCAGCTCAACGAATGCAGCCAGAGCGAAAAAAATAAATGCAAGAAATGGAGAAAATTGTGGCTACGGCAAATCCAACATGGATATATGTATATATATTCGTGGAGCCCTGGAAAAGGGCTACGCACATCGCTTTCACATTACAGCTATATCGGAGTCTTCACTCTTGCCACTTGGCAGCGAAATGCTTTGCGGTCAGCGAGGGAGCTGAACTGCTGCATCTAACTTAAAATAAATTAAAATAAAATACAAGTAATAATAGTAATCCCTTGCCAATTTAACCCTGGAACGTCATCCTTATTTTTTGTACATTAACGTCATCCTTCGTCAATATGACTACGACCTATTTTATGTGAGTCTAAAATATGTCGTGAGCAAAATTAAATTCCAAAATATATTTTTTAATTATATTTAAACATATTTCTTTCAATATTTTTTATCATTTTTGTAATTTTTTTTTAATCTTTAACTTAAAAAAATCATTTCACAGCTTTCCTTTTTTTTTGGCAAATAGCTCGTTTTCAAAAAAAAACTACGTCATTTACATACAAAATATGACGACTTCTTTCGTAAAAATTAAATTATCAAATACTTAGGATGTGTCTAGTGCATTGTCCTACTTTGACTACCAACTATTAAGTTACTAACAAGTACTACACGAAAAGGGGGACTAAAATAAACAGTATAAATAGGTTTTAATTCAAAAATAAAATCGCGCGTAGTCATTTTGACGAAGGATGACGGTGCAGGGTTAAAAAAGAATATACGCTCGAATCGACTCGATCAACTGAACTTGTTATTCTCATCAGGGGTATGAATACTGCATGTAGTCTGCTCTCTTAGGCTCTAGTATATTTATTGGTAAACAGAATATAATAAAAAAAAATGAAATCTATTAGGTAAAAACTGAATTAAGAATAATATTTACTTATATTGATTTTCTTAACATAAAGATTATAACGATATACAAGGAAACAGCGAAATCAGATAGTAATAACTAATAGTCGTCATATGCAACATTAGATTAATTGCCCATAAAAAGGTTAATAAGAAATTATTATTATAGAATTGATCTGTTTGACTATTTTATATAAAACATACCTAAATTAAAAATTAAATTAAATTTTATTAATAAGAAATTATCATTACAGAATTGTTCTGTTTTACTATTTTATTTAAGGCATACCTAAATAAAAAATTAAATTAAATTTTATTAATAAGAAATTATCATTATAGAATTGTTCTGTTTTACTATTTTATTTAAGGCATACCTAAATTAAAAATTAAATTAAATTTTATTAATAAGAAATTATTATTTGAGAATTGATCTGTTCGACTATTTCAAATAAAACATACCTAAATTAAAAATTAAATTAAGTTTTATTAATAAGAAATTATCATTATAGAATTGTTCTGTTTTACTATTTTATTTAAGGCATACCTAAATTAAAAATTAAATTAAATTTTATTAATAAGAAATTATTATTTGAGAATTGATCTGTTCGACTATTTCAAATAAAACATACCTAAATTAAAAATTAAATTAAGTTTTATTAATAAGAAATTGTCATTATAGAATTGTTCTGTTTTATTATTTTATTTAAGGCATACCTAAATTAAAAATTATATTAAATTTTATTAATAAGAAATTATTATTATAGAATTGATCTGTTCGACTATTTCATATAAAACATACCTAAATTAAAAATTAAATTAAATTGCATTAATAAGAAATTATCATTATAGAATTGTTCTGTTTTACTATTTTATTTAAGGCATACCTTATTTTTTCATATTCAATATAGTAGTTATACACACTGTAAAGAAGTATATATGCATGTACTATATTATATGTACTAAAACATGTACTTAATATTGCTATTAATATTTCTTACTGTTGTTAGTATTCAACTACTACAAATAATAAAACTGCATTCACTTTTGCTTCAACTAAATTTTCAATATTCCAATAATTTCCAGGTAGCCCTTTTTTAGCTCTTAGGTTTTTTTAACGGCTTAACTGTCAAACACTTTTCATTTCACTTTATTGCAGAGAGAATCTCTACCTACCGTTTGAGCCTGGTGCTTAGTAACGCCAGCTGTATAAGAGTTGTTATCAGTACTTCTACCTGGAGTTGAAAAGAAACACTGATGCACCTGAATCTAGTCGTGCTCGTACTTATCTTTTGTTCTGTGCTGTCCTATGAAATGGTTCTAAGTAAATACTATTTTTTCACACTTATTCGTTGGGTATGTTAAAAACGGAAGAATTCAAATCTATGACACCTATTGGGCAATAAAATCTTACTTAGAAAATTTCCTTTTCTCTACAATTGCTCATCAGTTTCACTTCCATTTCACCCATCGAATTGAGCAGTCGACTCGTTAAGCACAAAACATAAATAAATATACTACTAACTACAGGAAAAATAATCATATTGAAGTCTAGTGAAACTGCATAGTGAAATCCTTTTAGAAAACCCACTAAATAATAACAACAACTATAATGAACATCATGCGCCCAGGTGTACCATGTGATCATCCACTAATCTCCAAGACTCATAAAAAGAACCCAATCGCCTCAGTGGATCGTAGAATTAGAATAGTCAGTATTGCGAACTATGGAGATATACTTCGCTATATGTATGCAAATGAGGGAACTGCATATGGCTTTTCAAACGAATTCCTAATAGAAGCTCGATTGGCACTGCTTAGACAAGTGGATACTGTTCTCGACTACCACAAATCATCAGATATACATTTTGAGCTATTTGCGGAGTATGAACTTTTGGAAGGATATACCACACATTTCCACGTCAAATCATTCAAAAGTAAAAGTACTCTGGTAACGATTGGCAGTGATCTCAAATGCCTGTTTCTCCATCACATATCAGAAATCATCTCCGAGATGAGTGAGACCGACGTGGAGGAGGGAAGCTGGACATTAAGTCGGATTATTCGATTGGATCTAATTATGAACAAGTCCAAAGATACGGGAACTTGTACAATTCAAAACAGTGATGGGTTCTCTTCCAAATGGTCAATGTGGTCGACATTACAAAATATGTCTACGTAAGTATAATTTAACGAATTCCAATACTCATTCTATATTAAAGTTATTTGTTTAATTCACAGACTATGGAAAGTGTCTTCCTCCGAATTCCCCTATTCCGACAACATGCTGCCACCCTGCCACCCACAGTAGACGTTCAAACATACTACTTTCAAATATATTTTTAAAAAATGACACCAAATTTTGTTTAGTAATATTCTATATAAGATATTTTAGCATAAAATGTTGCACTGTGCAATTCTTTTACATTATAAATAAACAAATGAGGCAAAGCAAGCGAAAAGAAAAACTTATCGGGTCCCATGTTTTTATATGTATGTGATAAGATATCGCTTGATAAATTATTTATGTGTAAATCTACGGATTGACAATATTCGATATACCTGTTATTCCACTCTCCATCACATAAATCATTTTATTGTATTTTCTATTTTGACATACGCTGGGTATTCGTTCAAACCGCATGACTTCCCTGGCGCCTAAGAAAGGCCAATTGATTTTTAAAAATTTTGTAAAAAGAAATTCTGCTGAAACTGGTAAGAATAGCTGTCATTGAATGTGTATTGTGTGTTTGTAAGATAATAGTGAAGAGGATACTGGACGAATACTTTATTATGACACACAGTAGGGCATTAATTTCTTCTTCAAGTAACGTTTCCATTTTCAATTTTCATTTTCTCAGTTTCATTTCTATTTTAGCCATCCAACTGAGCAGACGATTCGGTTAAGCAAAAAAAAAAAAAAACAAACATATTACTTGAAGTAAAAACAATCATTTTGAGGCCTAGTGAAACTGTGTGGTGGATTAATAAACTGTTGAAATTGAATTTAAATTTAAATAAACTATAATGAACATCAATTCCTTTTGCAAAACTTGCAAACATATCTTGCGCCCAGGAGTAGTATGTGATCATCAACTAACCTCCAAGGATCATAATAGGAACCCTATTTACCCAATGGATCGTAGAATTAAATTAATTAATACTGAAGATAATGGAGATACACTTCGCTATATGTATGCAAATGAGGGAACTGCATATGGGTTTTCCCACGAATTCTTGATAGAAGCGCGTTTGGCATTGCTTAGTCAAGCAGATAATGCTCTAAAGTACCACAATTCAAGGATATATTTTGAGCTATTTGCGGCGTATAAACCTACGCACGGGTATAATACACAGATCGAAGTCAAATCATTTCAAAGTTCATTGACTCTGGTAATATACGGCAGTGATCTCAAATGCCTATTTCCTCATCACATATCAGAAATCATATCCAAGATGAGTGAGTTCGACGAGAAGAAATTGAACTGGACATTAATTCGAATTATTCGATTGGATCTAATTATGAACAAGTACAAAAGAGAGAGAGAAGTACAAAAAAGTACGCAGAGAGCACATTTCGCATTACCAATAGAATTAAAGTCCAAGAAGGCTTGCATCAATGTCCAGAACGATGATTGGTTCTCATTCAAATGGGCAATATTGTCAGCATTAATGTCCACCAAAGTAAAATCACCCACACTGCAAATATGTAATTCATACAATGTGAACATAACACACCCCATAATTTATCTTAATGGATACAGATTGGATTTTACAGCATTAAAGTTCCCTCTGGAACCAAAAGAAGCGAATCAGTTTGCTGTGAATAATCCAACAATAAGTTTCAACATATTGGAATATGATCTGGAAAGTAAAAAAGTGAAAGGCCCAATCTATTGCTCCGGCCTTGAGAGACCCACTCATGTCAATTTGTTGTTTTTGGACAATGTCGGAGTTGACACACTTGGACACTATGTATGGATAAAAAATATGTCAGGGTAAGTATTATCAATCAAAATAGAATTCTAAAATTGTATTAATATCTTGGTTCAATCTGCAGACTACTTAACGGTCAAGTAAAGAGAAAAGCCAATAAGCGTTATTACTGCAACCAATGCTTACGCTATGCCAACGATGCAGAGCGGGCCAGGAGGCATAAGGAGATTTGCCGCGATATTGCAACGATAGCTGGAGGAGCCTTTCTCAGGGTACCAAAATCTAGAAAACTTCTTTAATTCATTTAATTTCAAAATTCTGTAGACAAATCTGTTCCAATCATATCTTAATTTAAATGACTATTCATATATAATAATAAAATTGCATTATATTATATTTTATTCTATATCGTCTCTTGTAATACTTTCATTAAAAAATGTATACTGTAGAATTGTTTGAAATGTATTGGAAATATTTTCAGAATTTCAAGAATATACACATTTCGGTATACATATGTATTTAACTGTTATTCAACTGTCCAGCTCATAAATTATTATCACAGGCATGAGTTGAGTCAATATAAGAAATTTAGAAAAGAAATTTACGACCATTTGTAATCGATGATCAAAGTAAATTAAATACGAAATTTCATATAGAGAGAAGATACGAGATTTATGAATATAATTAATAAATATTTAATAATATATTCATATATTATTATAACTACTATAATGTATATAATATCTGATCGTAACGATCATGCTTTACTTCAACAAAGATTCGTTGTCTTAATATATTTTATATTTATAATATGATCAATATTTACTTAATATTGTTTTTGCTTTTTAATAGCATCATTACCATATATACACCATTTCGATATATCTGTTCTTTAGCTCTAATGTATTTCTATTTAGCGCAATTCCTTTATTTTATATTCTATCTTTACCTACACGCGTTCGAGCCGAATCACTTTCCAGGCGCTAGACTCAGTTAACCTCATTACTTGTACCTGCGGTTGAGATGTTTTTGGGATAAGAAAGGAAGAATGACACCTAGTTAAGGCCACAACAGTTTGTTCATTAGTTTCACTTCTGTTTTACCCATCGAACTGAGCAGACGATTAGTGAAGCATAAAAAATAAACAAACATATTACCTACAGCGAAAACAATCATTTTGAAGCCTAGTGAAACTGTGTAGTGAATCGATAAATTGATCGATTGAAATTGAATAATCCGAACTTAAATAAACTATGATGAACATCAATTTCTTTTGCGAAACTTGCAAACATATCTTGCGCCCAGGAGTAGTATGTGATCATAAACTAAGCTCCAAGATCCAAGACCATAATAGAAACCCTATGGATTGTAGAATTAAATTAATTAATACTGAAGATAATGGAGATACACTTCGCTATATGTATGCAAATGAGGGAAACGCATTGGGTTTTTCGAACGAATTCTTGATAGAAGCGCGATTGGCATTGCTTAGTCAAGCAGATAATGTTCTAAAGTACCACAATTCGACAAAGATACATTTTGAGCTATTTGCGGAGTATAACGTCATGTACGGGTCTCATTCACAGATCGAAGTCAAATCGTTCCAGACTGAAGTGACTCTGGTAATGTTCGGCAGTGATCTCAAATGCCTGTTTCCCCATCACATATCTGAAATCATCTCCCAGATGAGTGAGTTCGACCAGAATGGGATGAGCTCGTCGTTAATTCGGATGATTCGCTTGGAGTTAAATATGAACAAGTGCAAAACAAATAACAAGTTGCCATCGAAAATAAAATCTACGACGGCTTGTAAAGATATTCAAAACAATAAAGGGGTTTCTACCAAAACTAGAAAACATATCGCCATACCATTAAAATTAAAGTTAAAGCGAACTTGTGTAACTGTCCAGAGCAATGACTTTTTCTCTTTCAAATGGGCAATGTTGAGAGCCTTAGCAACTACCAAAATAAATCCATCCCTACTACAGAAATGTCGTACATACAAAGTAAACATATCAGACCCCATAATTGAATTTAATGGATACAGATTAGATTTTACGGATTTAAAGTTCCCTTTGAAACCAAAAGAAGCGAATCAGTTTGCTGTGAATAATCCAACAATAAGTCTTAACATATTGGAATACGACCTGGAAACTGATACAGTCAAAGGCCCCCTATATTGCTCCGGCCTTGAGAGACCCACTCATGTCAATTTGTTGTTCGTGGACAAAGTCGGGTTTGACGGACATGGACACTATGTTACGATAAACAATATGTCAGGGTAAGTATTATCAATCAAAATATAATTCCACTATTAATATATTTGTTCAATTCGCAGACTACTTAACTCCCAAGTGAAGGGCAATGGCATTAGGCGTTATTTTTGCAACCAATGCTTACGTTTTGCTGTCAGTGCAGAGAAGGCCAGGAGGCATAAGGAGACTTGCCAGGATATTGCAACGATAGCTGGAGCTGCCTTTCTCCAGATACCCAAGCCCAAGAACCTCGTTTAGTTTATTTCTTTTAGAAGTGTGTTCTAATCGTATAATAGTATAATACAAATGTTGCCTTTTATAATAATAATATTAAATTAAAATTAAATATAATTTTTTCTACCTTTAGTAAAAAATTTTATAATGTAGAAATCTTTTAAATGTATTGAAATAATTTAGAGAGCATTTCTATATATTTTCGTATAGTAAAAAAAGTAAAGAAATAAATTCGATAAAGAAAAGCTATAGTGGAAACGGTGTCCGCCCATATCATTGCAATGTTTTGATATTGATATTCCTAATATATTGTGCAATAATTCTCAACTTATATTTATTCTATTACGATATGATCAACTAAGCTATAAATACCTTGGTATCTGGAGCCTCGCCGGCTTTACATCCTTAAGAAAACTTTTCATGTGTTAGAGCCTGTAGCCGTTAAATAGGTCGGAGAACTGCCCTCCAGCATACCTTTTGGCACGCTTCAGCAGCCTCTCATTATAGCGACTGGAGAAGATTGAGATTTGCTCTGCAACCGGTTTATGGTTCAGGTATCTGCAGGGTGGAATTCCGTATCTACTACGGGCAGCCGGTGGTCAGCCACAGAGTATGGCTCTGGACTTTCTGTACCTCTGGCAATTCCTTGCTTGGACGGTAGCCCAGACGTGTATGCCATGTCTCCAGATTGGCGTAATTAATACCGTAATAACTGGAGATTAGGGAGATAGGTAACATTCATTATATACATATTATATTATAGTTATTATATTATTATATTACAAGAAGAGAAATTTCACATCAAAAAGTAAGACAATTGGTTACTTTTTGAAATTAACGCCCTCACTCTCAATTTTCAATTTTAAGATTAATAATATCGAACTTGCTAATCGCAATTATACATATATGTAGACAACTCCTGTTTTAAGTGCTCCCCCTTGGCTAGTACGGAAACTTTAATCTAGAATATCTCTGGTGTTTCTTATCCGATTGAGCCACAATTCACAGCACTGATGAAGGTTACCATAAAATCTTTGTATCCATAATCTTTTGGGTCATGCAGCAGATAATGTTTTCACACTTGACCAAAGTAAACAGAACACATAAACCTAGAATTTTGGTAACAGAGTGCAAACTATGTAAAAATGAAGTATTTGTTAGTACATATCTCTCAGCTCATAAATTCTAATATTTTATCCTTACCTACGTTTGAACGGAACGTAACCTTTCTTAGTCAGCAATCCTACCTGTTGTTGCAGCATTTTAAAAAAAGGACACTGTGCTGCACCTAAAAACGAAATCTAGACGTATCCCTAATTATCTGGTCTGCGTTGTCCTTTGCAAACAATCATTTTTACCGCAGAAGAAACAAATCTACGACACCTTTTTAAGCCTTTAAGTTCAGGTAATGTTCTCATTTTTATTTGTAATTTTCTCACTAGTTTCAGTTCCGTTTTACCCATCGAATTGAGCAGACGATTCGGTTAAGCAAAAAAGCACGCAAAACAATTTTTAGCTACAGTAAAAACAATCATTTTGAAACCTAGTGAAACTGTGTAGTGGATATATTATAGAAACTGTGTTAAAAAATCCACTAACAATAAATAACAACAACAACTATAATGTGCTATCGAATCTATCCAGTGGATAGTAGAATTAAATTAATTAATGCTGAAGATAATGGAGATACACTTCGCTATATGTACCCAAATGAGATAACTGCATTTGGTTTTTCGAACGAATTCTTAATAGAAGCTAGATTAGCATTAATAAACCAAGTAAATAATGTTCTATACTCCCACATTTCATCTAAGATATATTTTGAGCTATTTGCGGAGTATAAACCTATGCACGGGCATAATACACAGAACGAAGTCAAATCGTTCCAGACTGAAGTGACTCTGGTAATGTTCGGCAGTGATCTTAAATGCATATTCCCTCAACATATCTCAGAAATCATATCCAAGATGAGTGAGTTCGGCGAGAAGGAAATGAGCTGGACATTAAGTCGGATTATTCGATTGGATCTAATTATGAACAAGTACAAAGTACAGAGAGTACAGAGAGAAGTACAAAAAAGGACAAAGAGAACACATGTCGATTTACCAATAGAATTAAAGTCCAAGAAGGCTTGCATGAATGTCTACAACAATGGTTGGTTCTCTTTCAAATGGGCAATATTGTCAGCATTAGTGTCTCCCAATTTAAATCCACAAAAAACTTGGAACAGATGTTCTTCATATAAAGTAAACATATCAGACCCCATAATTGAATTTAATGGATACAGATTAGATTTTACGGATTTAAAGTTCCCTCTGGAACCAAAAGAAGCGAATCAGTTTGCTGTGAATAACCCAACAATAAGTTTCAACATATTGGAATATGACCTGGAAGGTAAAAAAGTGAAAGGCCCAATCTACTGCTCCGGCCTTGAGAGGTCCACCCATGTCAATTTATTGTTCTTGGACAAAGTCGGAGTTGACGGACTTGGACACTATGTTTCGATCAAAAATATGTCAGCGTAAGAATCATCAATCAAAATAAAATTCCACTATTAATATATTTATTCAATTCGCAGACTAATTAACCGTCAAATAAAGAGATCGGCCAATAAGCGTTATTACTGCAACCAATGCTTACGCTATGCCAACGATGCAGAGCGGGCCAGGAGGCATAAGGAGATTTGCACCGATATTGCAACGATAGCTGGAGGTGCCTTTCGCTTGGTACCAAACTCCAGAAACCTTCTTTAACTTATTTAATTTTAGAAGGGTTTAGTAAACTTATCTTAATAAAGAAAAGCTATTGCCTTATGTCATAATCAAAATAGATTACCTTACATCTCTTACATTAATAATTAATAATTTTTGTATGCAATATTGACTGTAGAATTGTTTTGAATTTTTGGCAAATTAATAGTAATTTAAGAGAGTTTTAATTCATTTACCGATACGAAATATACAAGAACTAGAATCAAGCCTAAGACATCTATATTTCAAATTAACAGTTGTTCATTAATTGATTTCCCTTTAGTATTATCAATCATACAGATAAGTCAATTCCACAGCTGGTGCTTAATTAATGCTCAATAAATTACTAAATCCCTTGAAACATTTATATTTTCTCCAGCTTAAAAAAATAACTGGATTTTGCTATGTTTTAATATAATAATAATAATGATAATAATAAATGTAATCTAATTTGAAAGACACTTAATTTTCTCACTTGGCATATGCCAGCGTTGCCACCTTATCAAAGTGAAACGATAGCCAACTGTTATACTAAATTCATGCTAGATTCTATAACTTCTCAGACTAGCAATACTGACATTAACTAATATGTATTGTAATTTGTTTTAAATGAAATCACATAAGATTATTACTAGTTTAAGCTCAAATTAAAATTTAGTTTCGATAAGCTGGCAACACTCTTTCAGAGGAAACTTCAACTGGAGCGTAGTCTCTGGTGCTCGCTGTGCTTTTTTGTTGTTCTGTTTGTGTCTGGAGTTGGAGGCTAACAAACACACTCGCACACACACTCTGACTAGCGCATACAGCTACACACTCACCTATACCTAGTATATACAGCCACAATCCAAGCAGCACAAACAGCAGGCAGGCCACTTGCATATCTGTGTAAATTTATGATTGCCCCATTTCCGTTTTTTACAGTCAGCCTCTGCTATTGACTCGATGCTCCCGCTGCCACCGCCTGCTCCTCCTCATCCTCCCTCAGCGTACTTGTGCTGCTGCCTTTGCTATCTGTGTTTTTGTCTGGAGCTTGCTTATCCTGTGACCGGCATTATTGTGTGACTCCCCCTTCTCCCCCTGGGGGCAACGGCTCTCGCTGCACTTTTCTTGCTGCAACTCCCGCTGGCTAGCGGAGGTTGGTTTCTCCAGTTCTCCAGTTGCCAGCTCCATCTCTTTTGTATGATTCCAAATCCATGCCTCCTGCAGCTGACTTGCGACTGGGTTATGTCCTGGGCACAGCTACAACTGCCACGGGTATTGACTCGTCGTGGTTCGCTGCGCCTGCCACCGGCCTCTGGTCTAGGGTACTGGGTACTCGGTTCTTCTGGGTCTGGATCTGGTTCTGGTTCTCCGTATGGGGTTTTAATTTTGACAGCTGCAGATAAATTGTTAAATGCAGGCTGGTTCAGCTACCCTGAGTGCTTTATGTGGGCTTATGCCTGTAGGTGTATCTGTGTGTTGGTGTGGGTGTGTGGTTGTGTGTGTGCGGTTGCATATAAATTTATCAGCTCTCTTTTTTTGCTGTGCTCAACTGTCGAAGCTGTACACATTTTTCAGCGTTTTTCTCTTTTGTTGCCCTGGCATTGACAGGCAACCATCAAATGCGAGTTCCAAGTCCGAATCAGCCAACCCCCCACCCACTGTGGGTGGAGGGGAGGGGAACTAGCGATAGGCAGGCGTCGAATATGCAAACAATATACACACAAAAAAGAAAAAAGAGAAAGAAATGAACGGGCCAAAGAGGAAAACAAAATCGAGGCCACTCGAAAATGCATTGTATCTATCAGTTTGTAGTTGAGCATGAAATATGCTTGGATCGTATTTACGTCATAAATAAAAATGCCGTTAACTATTTTCCAGTTGCAGCTGAAGTTTTATACCGTTGTTCTTGCTGCAGTTGCTCTGCATTTTATTTCTTTTATGTGTGTGATGAGTCAACATTTAACGCAATTTAAAGTTTCATTTTCCATTTGCTTGTTTTCCTCATGCGTTGCTCTGGCATTTCTTTGAATTCGGAAAGATAGACTTCTACATATTTAAATTTAGTTTTGTATTTAATACTTTAGTTAGAATCGCAGTGACTAGTGTTTGGTATTGTTTAATATTGTAGTTAACCTAATAAAAATAACATGAAATATACGTAATCTTATTCAACTTTAATTACCCTATATCACTTCAATCGGTTTTAGTTTACTGGCATAAATTACTCTTATTTCTGAGCGGTCGAAATATGAATAACAACGAGATAATACAAAATCCTTTATTATTATCTCTTAACACAGATTTCAATGAGACTGTAGAATGGCTTCATATATATGTAACTAATACAATAAAGATAATTTAAAATCCTTTATTATTAACTCTTAACTCCGATTTCAATGAGACTGTAAAATGACTTAATATATACTATGTAACTAATACAATAATACAAATAATTTGATCAAGGAGTTAGATATCCCAGCTCCAATTATTTGACCTTTAACCAAACGTACGGACAAGGCTGTATCAACTCACTATTGCTGCTCATAACTAAGTATAATAAATATACATGGATTTGTTTAAATTCAATGTATTATATACCCTGCAATAGCTATTTAAAATGAGGCCTTTAACAATCTAAACTCTATTTAAACTTACCTTAAATATTAAGTAATGAATACACAGCTCTAAAAAATGGCAATTTCCTTTATCATTACTCGAGCTTAGGCCAAGCCGTGAAGGACTAAGGACCCATGGCCAAATGGATCCGCCAAATTTCTGCTGAAGCTGCTTTATTATATCTAAGTCTTCCTCATCGTCTAGTCGTTCATCACACTCAGAAAAATCATTGATGATGATATCACTATAAAGACTCTCTTCAAGAAGTTGTAGCCTCACATAGTTCGACAGAGTTAACATAAAATATATATGCTGATTGGAATGGCGCGCTGGTGGCAACTGAAATAAAGAAAACGTAATTTAAATTAGAGTTTTATAAAACATGAAAAATATAGTTAAATACCTACATATCTACATATGAGCTATGTGTAAAGACAGACAGCAACAACGACTCACATAAGAATATACTATAACAGCCAAGTATAACACTTATTTACACACTTACGATTAATTTAACATCATTTCAATAATTATAAAATATTTATTTAAAAACGTGTTTTTCTTTTATCAATTTTACAAATGTTTTCTATAGGCAACAGGCAATTGGCTGTCCAGCGTACGAACTGCATAGAATAGATACACTCCCATGAATCCGAACTGCTTGATATAGTGTATGAGCTTAGCATCTGGTGGCTCTATATTCTTCAGATGCCCAGGGCATACATTAAGTAGTTTTTCACGTATCTTATATGCCACAATTCGATCAAGCTTGTCCTCTTCAGCAGACTTCAGCAGATGGGGTGTAATAAGCTGCGATATAGAACGTATTTGGGGTATGATGATGTCGTATACAGCATTCTGCCCGAACCATTCCAAGCAAGCCAGCGAACCGAACACAATTGATAGTGTTGGCCTTGAAAGACCGATTCCATATATATAAGTCATCTTGGTGAATATTTCCCTAAAGCCATGATTGTGCTTCTGGAACATCTTGCCCATAACATAGCCAGCATACTCCTGCATCAAGCAGTGCTCCAGGGAAATGGAACAGTATCCCACGGCTGGCACGGTCGAGTGTAGAAACAACTGGAGCTTTAGATGCGGATTATCGATCAGGCTGTCCAACATCCGTAAGACTTGGAGGCGATAGTATTTGCACTTGGTTTTACGTGACTGTAGTGAGCCCACGATGTGTGTGATCAAGTGGGGGAATATATTATTCACTAATCCATTTGTACGCAAAAGATTCAACGCCTGCTCCCTATCCTCAGTCGAGGACATTCCACATACATTGTCGATTATTACATCGTAGACAATCCCCCACTTGTCGGGAAACGGAGCTAGATGGCAAGACACCATCACCGTACGTCCACAGAGGCTCCACATGGCTTCCATTGTTGAGTATGCAGCTTTGCCATCTTTCTTTCGTATGGAACCCATTTCGCAGTTGTCCAGTTAGAAGTGATGAGGGAGTCTCTCGTTTGCAAATGTTGGGAACTTAAACTTTTATGAACGGTGGAGATGACTTGGAGTTAATGTGACACTGACAACGTCGATTCGATATGAGTTCATACATCTGCGATATAGTTCCTACATCGATATTTAATTCGATATGACTGATGGAACACTTTTGATATGAATTTCCTTTCAATTGACATCGTAAATAATGATTCATTATTAATCATATTTGAAGGTTTAAAATTGTAAACAATAAGAGATTGTGTTGATCTGGTCACATGGATAGCTTTGTCACAAATATCGTGACTGGATGATTGAAAAATATTTTTAAGAATATATCGATTGCCAAGTGACTTCGTTTAAAGATTAATTTAGCATCGCCTCACGCGAAAAATACAAGAAACTATAGAGAACATATCTAATAGATCTATTTAATAGTAACCCTACAAATTGCTAACTCGATAAAATCATGCGACAGGCATCATAAGGTGTTACCGTATCGGGACAATTAAATCGATAAGCTTTTCGATAAGAAAAAGCGCGGCTTGTGTGTTAAACAGCTGATTTTGTTACGAATACTAAATAGAGTTGTCAAATTGTTCAGAAGAATAACAATTGGAAGAGAAATATGTAATTATTAAATGGAATAATTTGTAAATCCACGAAATTGAGATAATACATAATATAACTTTGGTACCCCGACATCTGGTTTTATCATTCAGGTAAAGTATTATTTATAAAATTCAATAGCGTTAAATATAGATATTCTTTAAGACTTATGTATATACAGTAGAGTCCGGTTATAGCGACTTTCAAGGGACCGACGATTTTACGTCGTTATACCCGGACGACGCATTAACCAAAAGGAGCAAAAAAAAATTTTTTTTTGTTTATTTTAGGGTTGCCATGTTTGTAATAGGTTTTAAAATAAAAGAAATTTATTTTTTAATCAAAACAAAAAATTTAATAAATTCAATTCAATAACATAGGTTTTTAGTCGTATACATATGCATTATTCAGAAGCTCACTATGGCGCATTTTGCGCATTAACTCACATTTGGTGAATTTACGCATTAAGTTTTACTTGAAAAAAGCAGAAAAAACTAGAAATATAACGGGACATCTCATGGAATAGGCTATGAGGTCTGCACACGCACGCTGTTAACATTTGTGTGACGTCGGTATTGCACTTCGACGACTCTCTCTTTCTCTCAGCAGCGTTGCTAAGGCGACAACTAAAACTAAGAGAGAGTAGAGTCGCTGCTACACACACAAGCAAGGGTGCCGATCACTGATAGATACATACATACATTTCTAACAGCGTCGTTTGATGCTTAAATTTGGCATTATTTCGCTGTATTTTTTTTCGGTACGTCGCAATATGGCAATATTTGGTCTACATCGCATAAGAATGTCATCTAGTGAGTCGTATGCCTTAGTTGCGGATAGTCTAGATTATATCTAGTTATCGTTTTAATATTGAAAATATGGACGACGTACATTGTTGTGAGTGGTAAATAGTCTACTTTATTTACACCCTTTTTGGGCATACATATTAGTTTATATAACTTAGGTAAATTTCCATCATTCGCTTGTCTTGGGGTTTCCCTTGTTAGGGTTCATTTCCCATATTTTATTACCTTGAATGCAGACTGCTAATTGTGTCTTAATTACTTATGTCTAGTCTGGACTATCTGGTCTTTCCATTTACCCAATGTCTATCTTTTATGATCTGTTTAGTGAGCCTATCTCAATGCAATGTCTAGGCTCACTGGCAGACTTAATAATGTTTAATAACTATAAGTAATATAAGATTAAAGTAATATCAATAACAATACCAGTCTATTTATAGAAAATTCTTTTGAAATACTAAACAAAATTGTCTTAGTTTCAGGCCAAGCTCAGCGCGCGTGGAATGTAATCTCAGCTTTAGTTGTCTGGCTCTCTAACCTCGATGTAAGCCACATTCCTTGTCTCCCTACGCAAATGCAATTGCCTGGGCTAGAGTCATTAAACGCACTTAAAGCCAACCGCAGGACATTAGCGTCAGCTGCTGCTTAAGCCAAGAGCAGCAGGCGCAGCCAACTTTTGTCACTTCCGGCACACATACACAAGCCAAGCCATGCCAAGCCCGAACGCTGACAACATTTTGCAGTACATGAGCCAGCGAGGGCTGAAAGAGTTGGGAATGAAGCAGTTAAAGTAACTGCAATGAGCTGCCGAAAGCCGCGTTGACATTTTCATTTAAATTATGCACATCACTTGAACTTCCTGGCCACAGACAATGGGAAGGAGCGGCAGCTGAAGCAGGAGTTGCAGGAGGAGGCATTGAGCCCGAGCCAGATGAGGCAGAGACAGGCACAGACAGACGACACACAAAAGAGACACACAGATATGAGTGAGCAGTGCATAAGATAAGACTTATAGCTACCACTCGAGTGGGTCCCTTCCCCTTCCCCCTGCCACATACAACTTAAGAAAACTTTGTGTCAAGGCGCATTTTACAGTTATGGCTGGCAATGGGCAACTTTTGCCATTCGGCTCGACTCTCTCTGGGCCCATTGTCTGGCCTGGGCCTGGGCCTGAGCCTGGTACAGTTTCAGAATTCCAGAATCCGGTGCTACTGCCGCAGTCGA
Organism: Liodrosophila aerea; assembly: GCA_035045005.1. NCBI lineage: Eukaryota > Metazoa > Arthropoda > Insecta > Diptera > Drosophilidae > Liodrosophila > Liodrosophila aerea. The sequence goes on along the minus strand of JAWNNL010000934.1, from coordinate 105,260 downwards.
CTAATTAAAACGGAAATCCACAATGTCCTCCCAGGCTCCTTTAACCCCCCTCCCCCCACTGCCACTTCCGCTTAAGTAGCAATGCCAAAGTAAAAGAAAATTTCATGTTTTATGTCTTTCTACATTTCGTTTCTTTGTTTTTTTTTTAGCTGCAGCTTCTTTGTTGGAAAGTTTTTTATTATAATTTTTGGACAACGCGAAGCGCTTGTAAGCTGCCGCTAAGCCAGCAGTAAAAACAGTAAAAAAATAACAAACTTTTCGCGTAAAATTAATAAAAATTACGAGTGTCGAGCGTAGAGGAGTTGAACGCGTGCCGCGTTGAATAATTGTCAGGACTCAGATACAGATACAGATACAGATACAGATACAGATACTCTCGCTCGAACGGATTTCTACCATGCGCCATTGGGGCTTATCGGATATTATTTAGCAGGCACTGTGCTGCATTGTATTCAACATATAATTAGAGACGCTCGCTTACCCGTTCACTTCACTCGCTTCACTCGCTTGCTTTAACGGTTATTGTCGCTACGCGTGCGTATCTGTATCTGTGGGCTCTGGTACGAGTATCTCGCATCTATTATGCCGCACCGGATGCGTTCTATTCCCCCAGCCGTGGCATGGCGCCCCCGAGGACACACTTGCTCCACTTCTGATATGACTAATGTATGCACATTACATTTAGCTAACCAGACACAGTTACCCCTTGTTACCCCCTCTCCCCCCTCCACGCATATGCTGTGTGGACGTGCAGATAATGACAGTTGCACGACTGGCCCTGCGGCATCTCTGAACGATACCTGCCATCATCACCCAGCACAACTCTCTCTCTCTCTATATCCCCATGCGATGTCGATGTCTGCGACAACCCCCTTGCCCCTACACCTGCCCCCGTCACTGTCCTCTTTGACCATGGCAACTTATATGTAGAAGCGTATACTCCGCGGAAATATTTAAAATATTTACACGCTCTCAGTGGCAAATTGCGGTTTACATCTCTCTCTCTCTCTCTCTCTCTCCCTCTGTGCAGCCATTAAAAGAGGATGTGCCACAATAATTATAATCGCAAAATATGAAAATGCCACAGTTGCAAAGATAACGGCATAATTGCTGCTTTACTTATTTTATTCAGCACAATAATAACAGACTGAGTGAAGGGTGGAACGGGGGAAAGTGGAGGAAGTGGTGGATGTAGAGGTGGTAGTGGAGGTTGAAGTAAGAGCAGAAATAGAGGTAGAGGTAGTAGGGTGGCAGTGGAGTAAAAGTAGATGTGGAAATAAAGGCAGAAATATAAATAGAAGTAGAGGACGAAGTAGAGGAAAAGCAAGAGGTGAAGGTAAAAATAGAGGTAGAAGTAGAAGTAGAAGTAGAAGTAGAAGTAGAAGTAGAAGTAGAAGTAGAAGTAGAAGTAGAAGTAGAAGTAGAAGTAGAAGTAGAAGTAGAAGAAGTAGAAGTAGAAGTAGAAGTAGAAGTAGAAGTAGAAGTAGAAGTATAAGTAGAAGTAGAAGTAGAAGTAGAAGTAGAAGTAGAAGTAGAAGTAGAAGTAGAAGTAGAAGTAGAAGGAGAAGGAGAAGTAGAAGTAGAAGTAGAAGTAGAAGTAGAAGTAGAAGTAGAAGTAGAAGTAGAAGAAGTAGAAGTAGAAGTAGAAGTAGAAGTAGAAGTAGAAGTATAAGTAGAAGTATAAGTAGAAGTAGAAGTAGAAATAGAAGTAGAAGTAGAAGCAGAAGTAGAAGTAGAAGTAGAAGTAGAAGGAGAAGTAGAAGTATAAGTAGAAGTAGAAGTAGAAGTAGAAGTAGAAGTAGAAGTAGAAGTAGAAGGAGAAGTAGAAGTAGAAGTAGAAGTAGAAGTAGAAGTAGAAGTAGAAGTAGAAGTAGAAGTAGAAGTAGAAGTAGAAGTAGAAGTAGAAGTAGAAGTAGAAGTAGAAGTAGAAGTAGAAGTAGAAGTAGAAGTAGAAGTAGAAGTAGAAGTAGAAGTAGAAGTATAAGTATAAGTAGAAGTAGAAGTAGAAGTAGAAGTAGAAGTAGAAGTAGAAGTAGAAGTAGAAGGAGAAGTAGAAGTAGAAGTAGAAGTAGAAGTAGAAGTAGAAGTAGAAGTAGAAGTAGAAGTAGAAGTAGAAGTAGAAGTAGAAGTAGAAATAGAAGTAGAAGTAGAAGTAGAAGTAGAAGTAGAAGTAGAAGTAGAAGTAGAAATAGAAGTAGAAGTATAAGTAGAAGTAGAAGTAGAAGTAGAAGTAGAAGTAGAAATAGAAGTAGAAGCAGAAGTAGAAGTAGAAGTAGAAGTAGAAGGAGAAGTAGAAGTAGAAGTAGAAGTAGAAGTAGAAGTAGAAGTAGAAGTAGAAGTAGAAGTAGAAGTAGAAGTAGAAGTCGAAGTAGATGTAGAAGTAGAAGCAGAAGCAGAAGTAGAAGCAGAAGTAGAAATAGAAGTAGAAGTAGAAGCAGAAGTAGAAGTAGAAGTAGAAGTAGAAGTAGAAGTAGAAGGAGAAGTAGAAGTAGAAGTAGAAGTAGAAGTAGAAGTAAGAGTAAAAGTAGAAGTAGAAGTCGAAATAGAAGTACAATTAGTAGTAGAAGTAGAAGTAGAAGTGGAAAGATAAATAGAAATAGAAATAGTAGTAGTAGTAGAGGTAGCGTGATAGACAAGTACTTCTACCTAGTAGTAAAAGAACTGGAAGAGGAAGTAGAAATGGAATTGGATGTAAAGATAGAAGTTGGAGGAGACCTTGAAGTTGTTGTAGATGAAATTCAAATGGAATGGCCAAAAGAAATGAGAACTTGAAATGTTTTCATTCCTATTCTGAATAACGCGTCGTGTTGACAGTTCTAGTTCTCTATCGACTAATAAAAAAACCTACTATTATTATTATTAATTCACAGGTAAAGCCCTGTATGCACCATCCCGAAATTTTACATTTCCCATACAAAAAGGGTAGGCATGGAATTTTTTCCGTACGAAATTTTTGGGATGGTGCATACATGGCTTAATGTAAAATTATTAGTAAACTTTAATAATACTAATCTTATACTATACGCGTCTTATACTCCTTTCCATAAAAATTCTATAATAAATGTGTATCATTTTTACGCGGAAAAACAAATACATAATTATCTGAAAATATTGCCAAAAAATCAACTTTGAATTTAAAGCAAAAGAAGTCTAAAGTCTAAATAAAGCAACAACATTGCTTACAATAAGGAAAGTGGCATAAATAATCAATAGAAGAAACAAAAGCAATCAAACTTCATTATTTACTGAGTACAGAGTTTCTTTCCATGAAACTTATTCAGCTTATATTCTAATCTCAGCAAGTTAGTAGTGCAATAAATAACGAAATTAATTTTAAATACTCGATAAATGTTATAAATTGCATATTAGTCAATATTTTATCAGAGTCACAAGACAATGCCACATAAAGTGGCACTGACAAGCTCTGTTCACACATCCGTTGCAGGAGACCCAGATAAAGGCCCGATGACAGGTGATATATATGTATGTGTATGTATTATGATATACCTGGAATCTGTGCACTAAACTAATCTAATACGATATGCATTTAGGTGGCAAATTGATTGTAGCATTGAGGCAACACTTGAGTTGCAATTGCAGCAATCGAGGCAAATTGAATTGAGAATAAAATGCAAGCCAGGCTAAAAAAGGATGCCGCAATGGCAAACTTGAGGCAGGAATCGACAAACTCGGCAAGAAAATGAAATTCTATCTTCTTAATTAGTTGGCATTGACAGCACAAGGGCAGGGGGAGGGGGAGGGGGAGAGAGTACGGAGTGAGCTGAGTGGATTTTGGCCAAGTGATGGCCATAAAATATGCTGCCAAGGCTGTTTAGTCAGTCGGCAGCACCAGCTGCCACCTCATGTGTTAAATTGTACGCCTTTGTGTGGCAATAGTTCGAGCTGGTAAATTGTGTGCCACAAAATGCTGCACAAATAAATTGCCAATTTTGTGTGTAGCAAAAATTTGCTTCTGCCTCGACTTTCGACAAAGCAATTTTGTCTAAGAGCCCTGCCAAGGTGTGTGCGTGTGTGTGTGCGAGTGTGTGTGGCACAAATATGCATTTAATACAGTTGCAGCATCAGCTGGTGGCAACAACAACACATTACGCTTACGTCACGTTGCCAGCAATCATTTATGCAGCAAGCTGAGCCAAGGGATGATCCAAAGTGAAAAACAAGCAGCTGTCAGCTGTATAAATACGCCAAGCTCAAAAGCTGCAGCAGGCAGCATGCAACATGCAGCATCCAGCAACATGCAACATGCAACAGCCAGTGTCAAAAGCAGCCGAAAACTCATGTGCGCTCAAAAGTTAACTTATGGCATAATTCTTTAAAAGTGCCAGCGCCTGGCATTGGCATAATGAATGAGCAGTTGAATGAGCATTCAGCCAGCAGCTGCAGCTGCCACGCCCACACTCGCAACACACTCCCACACACACTCAGATGCAGTCAACTTTGCATACGCATTCGCATTCATATTGATTCATATTCGCTGCTGACAGACCCATTTGGCGCTGCCTTTGAATGAATGAGTGGAGTGCATCAACGACTCGCAGCTCAAGTGTGAGTGAACCATATCGACAGAGCGCACCAGAAAGGGAGAATGAGAGAATGAGTGAAACAGCGAGAGAGAGTGAGCGAGCGAGCAGTGCAGCTGGCTTATGCACATAATTTCTCACTTCATATCATCGATGAGAGATAATTTGCAGCTCGCACATAAAATTGATAAATAAGTAAATAGCATTGCAAGCTGCATATTTACTCTAGTTTCAGCCTGTAGTTACTCTTCAATATATAAAAATAAAATAAACACTAATATATTAATATTTATATGATATAAAAATACTGTAAATATTAGGTGTACGACATAAAAATATAAGAAAATATGATAATACGATATAAAAATAAAATAAATATATCAATAAAAATATATAATATAATATATATACATAAATAATAATAATAATAATAATAATAATAATAATAATCTTATATAATACATAATAGTAATACTTAAAATAATATATTGGCTTACCGGCAAGACTGCAGTCGTACGCAAATATTACAGCAATTCACATGTTAATCACTTGTCCATAGCAGCAGCAGCGACGTCGCGCAGCAGCAGTAGCAGCGCAGTCAGTTTACAGTTACAATACTTTTGACACTGCCAGCTCTGCCGCTAACGAGTCACTTACGCGAGCTGCGTCGCAGTCGCCAATGAACTAAGGCGTAGTCACTCACTCCCACCTCTGCCGCCAACACTTCACTTACTTGACTGCGTCGCAGTCGCGAATAAACTAAGCAGAAGTACAGCACACGAATTCTTATATGTATGTGTAATCAGCAGAACATCGCCCGCTTTAATTTTGATTTCCTCTTCAAGTTCATTCTCAGTGCTGCGAGAGTGCCGTCATACTCACACACACTCGCACTCATATACTGTCCGTCTGACTACCAGCGCCGCTCAATTGCTGCCTCTCTCTGTCTTTGATAGTGTTGCGGTTGTGTGTGCATGTGAGCGCATAGTTCGCTCTCCGCCCACACATGCATGTCAACATACACAGTTCTGCATGCATTGGTTTTGTAGGCTGGCAATTGATATCAAACTGTATGGCGTGAGGGATGCATTGGTTTTGTAGGCTAGCAATTGGAATCAAACTGTATGGCGTGAGGGAAGTAAGGAGTTTAGTGCGAAATAAAATGGGCTAAATTAGTAGATTTCGTTAAGTAAATAAATAATAATAAATAAGAAATATATATAGTTAATTAATCTACAGTATTATAGATTACTAATAAATAATAAATTAATAACAGATTATTACACTATTATTAATCTGCATTTAAAAGCTTGTATACATAATATATCAGATCTAACCAACAGACAGACGAGTAAACTTTTGGCATCTAAAGGATTTTAGAGTTCAACAGAGTAAATTATATTAATGGCAGTGTCATGTACTAATTTCCATTTAACCCATTTACAGCCACTGTACTCAAGCAGGTACAGAAAAATATTCATATTCAAATGTATTAATTTAACTATAATTATTAACAATTTTCAATTAAATAAAATGTTGTACACCAATCAGAACTAAAACTACATTACAGCATAGTTGAAGTTCTGCTGTAGATATTTTCATTTAGTTTCAATTAGGTTGAACTGAACATCTTAATTTCAGCACACGTTCACAGTTCACTCTGCCTGACCTTTGGCATTTCTTTGGGCTACGAGCATAAATGAAGTTTGGCTTTAAGTTGTCAGCTGGTGAAATTCTATTAAATCTTTTAACCACATTGGACAGCATCACGTTTGCCGGCTGACATGTCGACGCTTTTTTGACACTTGCTACTGAAACCGAACTGAAGCCGATGCTGATGCTGATGCAGCAGAAAAAATGGCAAATAAAATTGAAAATTCAGCGTACTGTCTGCCAAAATCAACAAACGTCTTTCATGCCACTAAGCCTAGACTATGGGCCTATGGGCCTATAGGCCGTAGGCAGTGTCAAGTGTCATGTGTTCGGCTGTAGTACTATAAAATGTGGTTGCCTATTTAATGTCACTTACACCCAGTCACAGTGACAGTGACAGTCACAGTCACACAGTCACCTAGATGTGTAGAGTGTTGAAAATATTGTCAAGGTGTCCAGTAGTCAAGTTAATTTCGGGTGTCCCCACTCAGTTCCACAGGCCGAGCTCTGCGGTTGTGGCCTGCGTCTAACCGCTCAGCTGTAAAAGAGCCAAAAGCCAACAGTCGGACAGGCCGGAATACTCAGATACAACTGGCTATATGCACGGAGAGTTGGCCGAGTCGTGTTCTACCACAAAATGAGTTTCATTGGAAATGAATGTTCAGGGACTCACTCAGTCTCTCTCCGACTGCTGCCAGCAGGCATAAAAGCATTTTGGTTTCGGTTTGATGGTCACACGACAGCTGAAAGAGTGTGTGTGCGTGTGTGTGTGTGTGTGTGTGTGTAATATCTCTGCTGCATTTGACCATTTGGCTTTTAGCAATTTGCTTTTTGACACTTTGCACATTCGACATCATGACACTGCTCAGACTATGACAGATGACATACATAAAAAAAGACACACACACACATTCATATGCATACTCACTACACACACTCTCACACTCATTCGCATTTAATCAGAGGCGAAAGGAAGAATTCATGAAAACCCACTCAATATTTATGCAAATTCTCCCTTGTGCCGCAAAAATGTTCATAATTAAATGCAGAATAAGAGCAAAAGGCTTAACAGACGCTGTGTCTGGGCCCAGTCAAAAATGCACATAGCCAACTTTAAGAAAATATTTGCGGCCAAGAGAGAGGCATGCCCCAGCAACACTGCATAACAAAATAGGGGAAAGGCACAGCGCAGCGCGTTAATGACACTGGCATACACTTTGTAGAGCTCTGGAGAACTGAGCTTGAGTGAAGACCAAGCCAAAGGCAAAGTGGTAAATCTGTCTGTAGAAATCATATTCAAATGCTTTAAAATTATTTTAATATTTTTTAAAAATATTTCCATTAAATGCTACATATTGAACAGCTCTTATTACACTTCCAATATATTTATTTAATCATCAAAATAATCTGTAGAAATCTTATTTAAATGTTTAAATTTTTTTTAAATTTTTTCTTTATTTAGCATATCTTTGACAGCCTTTATTACTCTTCCAATATGTTTATTTCATTGTCAAAAATATATGTATATAGACTGGTAAATCTATGTCTATAGAAATCATATTTAAATGCTTACAATTTATTTCATATTTTTTCTTTAATTACCATTAATTACACTTCCAATATATTTTATTAATTAATATGTATTTTATGTATATTAAATCTATATTATCTATTTTCCATATTATTTAATAATTTTTTCTTTATCTTTGACAGCTTTTATTACACTTCCAATATGTTTATTTAATTATCAAAAATATATGTACAATAAATCAATTTAAATCTATAGACTGTTAAATCTATGTCTGTAGAAATCATATTTAAATGCTTGTAATTTTTTTCATAATTTATCTTTAAAGTGCATATATTTGACAGCTTTAATTACACTCCCTATATAGTTATTCACTTATTAAGTATTTTATTTATATTAAATCTATAGAGTGCAGCTCAATGCAAGTGTAACTATAGTCGGTTTCTTAGTCGGCAAACACTCATAATGTGCTCCACAAACAACAGATGACGCTTATTAAAGCAGGCAAAAGAACGCCAGCTACACTGAGAATAAAATTTAGTATTGTTACTTAAACATAATATTTATATACTCCCATTAATGAAGGCCATTGTTGTTGGTGCTCTAGCCTCTTATTTATATTATTATATAATATATTTAACTTAATAAATAAATAATTAATACTCCGATTAAAATGTCTATTAAAGGCATAATATATTACCTAAATTATATAATATGTTTAACTTAATAAATAAATAAATAATACTCCTATTAAAATATATATTATAAATAAAATATATATTAAAATATACGATTTCCAGATAATAAAGAAGACTGAGTTTATTATACCTTTTCGAGGGTCAAGATTGAAACATTTGCTTCGAATTTATTGTATGCTATTTTGAACAAATTATTAACGCATTTATGCAAATTAATATTAGCTTTAACATATTTTATAGTGCTCTGAATACCTCAAACTCACTTTGATTTAAAGTTCGTTAAAAAACATTCGTTTGATTTTTAAATATTCATTTTTATAGATCAATAACTTATGTCACACTGCTGTACTCTTAAACCACAAACACTTTAAGTAGCAGTCTCTCTTTTTCTCGCAGTGTAGGCACGTCTTCAGCGGCACAGAGGAACTTCCCACTTCAGCTGTTTCCTTTCACCAACTGAACTCCTCGGCTTAACTGCAGTTGCAGCATGTTTGTTCAGTCGCTTTACTTATATTTCTTTTTCTTATTTTTATTATACTCAATTTTTGTGTGTGTGTGTGTGTGTGTGTGTGTTGCTGTGCATCGGCAATCAGTGGCAGCATCAGCAGCAGCCTTGCATCATTAAGTGGGCGTGGCGTGGTGGTGTTGGCATAACTTTCAAAAACTAATTAAGCCAACTTAAGTGCAGCGCCGCTGCCTACCAGGCATTTCAATCAAGAGCAAGAGCAATGCTGCCGCAAGAGTAGAAGGAGTAGTAGTAGAGAGCACGCCCCCGAAAATAAGTTGAAAGTGGATGCCAAAAAATGCGAATACAAAGTAGGCAAGGGGTGGGGCAGAAGGGGGAGACCGCTGGGTGGGGTATAGATAACTGTGTGTGTGTGTGTGTGTGTTTGTGTTGATTTAGGTTCACTTTAGCGTAAAATGAATGTCCCACTTCAAATAAAAGTCGCACGCTGTAAATCACGCAGCGCCCAAGAGCGAGTCGAGACGCTGTCAGTGCCTCTCACTCACATTCAGTCAGTGTCTCTCACTCTAGCTCTATCTCTCTGTCTTCTTCTTGTTCTTGTTCTCCCTGTCTATTTGTGTTTGTGACACTTTTGCTAGCAGCATAACAACACTTGAATGCGCCGCATGAAGCTGGCTTCTTTCTGGCTTGCACTCGAGTCTCAGCTCAAGAGCTGCCCAAAAATTGTCCAAGGCACAGTGGGCAAAAATCTATAACTTTTGAAACACTTGAGATAATAGCCTGTAATTTGGAATGCATATTCTAAAGATTACAAAGAAATTTCGGAATATAATATAAATGTGAGCGACCTGCTTTATAAGGTGTAGAAAAATTATCAAACACAGACTTATGATTTTCAATACAAACATGAAGATAAACATAATAAAAATATCTGAACAAAACAAGTTTTGCTTAATTCTTATTTTAAAAATATTAAAAAATATTTACCAACAAACAAACTTTTATTTTTAAATTTTTTTAATTTTTTTTTTTTCACTTACAAAAAGTTAACTAATAATTGAATTCCTATGCTTATAGATCTCCGCCTTTAGTATTGCAACTAAATTTGGTTTAAAATATTTTATTTATTTCAAAGGGTTTATTTCATAATTCTATATCCCAATTAGAAAATATACACCTCTGAATATGAACGACAAAATTAAGGAAAATTATATTTATTTTGATCAATAAAAAAATATAAAAAATCTTAAATTCCCAATCAAATACTCAACACAATATTCAATTCGCAGGCTAATATTTTCTTCGAATAAAATACCTGGAACATAGATTTTTGCGAGCTAATTGCGTAAATCGAGCCACTGTGCACTGTGTTGATGTGAATGACGTTCGCTCTCTGGCTGCAGTGTTGTTGCCTCTCGCACCGGAAGTGGCCGCAGCCGCAAGTGTCAACGGTCCAGTCCGTCCAGCACTTCATAATTTTCTTGACAGTGGTCCTGCTGCTGGTTGTTGGATGCTGGCTCTTAGCTCTTGCCTGTTGGCTGCTTCTGCAACGCCTTTGGGGTACCCTGCGCTAAATGACACTTTATAATTGTGCGCCTCAGTGCAAAAGTTTAACAATAAATTGAAAAGTTTTCACAGTTTTGCTTCTGCTCAAGTCAACGCAAAGGCGTTTCTTATTATCCTTTTGGGCTGCCAATGCCACCTCCTGTCTCCCTGCCTCCTGCCGCCTGCCCCCTGCTGTGCGTACTTGAGTTTCGTCGAGTTTTAAATGTGCATTTTACAAATGTTACTTGTGGTCTTAACGCTGCCCCGGGGCCAACAGCAGCAACTTTGGCTAAAACTTTTTGTTTTTAGCTTTCAGTTTTGTGTCATTGTTGTATTATGTAACCGTTGTTGTTGTTGTTGTTGTTGCCCCTACTGTTGCCTGTCCTTTGGTTACTAACTTACTGCTGATAGTGTGGATTATTAAAGCAACAACTGCAAATGCCTCAAAGGCAACCATTGAGTATGCTTAACAAGTTGCAAATGCAAATTGTAACGGCATTGCTTTCGGCACAAGTAAAAATCATCAAATTTTAAGCAATTTGAGCAAACGTTGCACATTTCTTCCTAATCCCTAATCCCTTTCTGAGCTTAAGAGCTATTGGCAGGAATTAAACAACCATTTGCAGCAAGCTACATAGACTAGAGTTCTATCTATATTTTAAATGAAAAATTGAACATTTTTTTTAAATAACTAAAGAAGAAATATATTTCAAGCGTTATCAACTATTTTCCTCACAATTCAAACGAATGACAAATACCAGAAAAAATACCAATTTTGTTGAAAAAACACCAGCTGTGGCAACAGGTCATCATAATCTTCGATACAATTAGCAAATATGAAAAGTGTTGCATACTTTTCAGCGGCAAACTAAAATTACAAAATATTTACAAGTGATTTGGGGTAATGGGCAGCATTTTGCTTAAATAAACTTAGGCTCAATGCACTTTTATGCTCAGTAAATATTCAAAAATTAGTATAGGCTTTAGTCTTATTTAATATATATTTTAACACACCCAATTAATCTATATTTTAACCATATAAATAGTATAACTGAAAAATATTGAATAGTATACATGAAAGACTCCGCTGGCAAGCAAACTCAAAGAATTTGAATCGTATATTAAAACTAACACCCGCTTGACATTCTATAAAGTTCATTAGGTTCATTAGCTGGAAATTGCAATGCCAATTACACACATAATACGCACCATTACATAATACCCATGCCTCTGATATGTGTAATGTCCATTCGGATGTCAGCAAGTTGGCAACAAAAGTTGTTGCAACCCAATACCAAATGCAATGACAAAAAGTTGCAGTTGCAAACTTAAAGTTGCTCCTCCTAGGCTGAGCTGCTGTAAAGCCAAACAGCTGCCACACACACACACACACACACACATGCAGCAAGTGGCAAGGAGCAAGCAGCAAGAGCCAAGCGACACTTTAGGGCGTGGGCCATTTACAGCAAAACAATGGCCGGAAAAAAAGGAATAACGAAAAACTTATATTTTGGCCAGCGCGAAAATGCTTGCAATGTGCGTTTTGCCACGCCTCCCTGGGGAGTTTAGCCCTCTACCTTGGCAACTCTTGCAAAAAGGACAAAGTTCTGTAATAAAAAAAAATATGTATATAACTTTACTCTTGACACTCGCCACGTTGCACTTGGTGTTGCTTCTGTGGCCATGTTGTGTGTTTTCTGTATAATTTTGCATATATACATACTATATATACTATACATATATTTGCCGTTATTCGTTTCTACTACTTGTTCTTCCCTTTCGACTTGCTTCTATGTTTGCAACTTAATTCTTGGGTATGCGTTTTGTGGTCTGGCAGCTGGCAAAATAAAGACCACTTATTTTTATTGCACACAACCAAAACTGTGCCTAGGTGTGTGTGCGTGTGTGTACATTCTTGACTACTGTCTAGTTGTTGCTAAATCCAGACTTATCTCAGCCTTAAGGCTTGACCACTTGACCACATAATTACGACCTGCACTTGCCCCAGTTCCATGTTCTATATTCCCAGCTCCTATTTACCCGTTGGAGCCTTAGTTTTGTGGTTGCCCCAATGCCAATTAAAAGCCATAAAATTTTACAAATTAAGGCTCATTATACACACTCACACACACTCACACACACATACAACCGCAATCGTATGCAGCTGCCCGCCTGTTGACACATTACCTTCGCCTGCAAATCCATTTTCGGGCTTGCGGCCTGCCTAATTGCCCATAATTTTAGCTCTTGGCCAAGTTCCCCTACTACTACAGCTCATGGCCAGTTGCATGTGTGAGATTTAATTCCTGTTCCTAAAGAATTTTGCATGGCGGCAACAAATAGAGTTTAGTAAATTTAAAGGGATTAGTGCACTGTCCTCTGGCATGCTATTATAGTAGACGTCTCAAGTGTCGCTTGGTTTGTAACTATATTTGAACTATATATTACTATAATTATTATTTTAACTTATAATTATTTATTTAGTTTCGTTGTAGGTTATCGATAACATACCTTTGCTTGTTAACCTACACTGTTAAAATATATTATGCAGTAGTCAATCTACGAAAGATCTGAATCAGTGGCGGTTAGTTAATAGCAATTCGACATCTTAGGAAAAGGGTTTTAAAATTCTTAAAAAATTAAAAAAAAAAAGCGAAATTAATGTATTAAAAATAGGGTTATAAAACACACTGTCAACACAAGTTCTATATTTTAATAACATTTTAAAATGGCATTATGTGTTAGATGAAAATGGTATCATTATTCTCTCAAAAAAAGTATTTCACTTATCATATTGTAGTCAGTTAGTCACATTAGTCACATCAAAACTGTAGAGCCTATGATTATTAATTATATTAATTACTATTTATAACTATTATAAATATTATTTATTTATAATTATTTCCCATTTTACTAAATTCTTAATTTATGAAATAATTTTATGAAATAAAATACAACTTAAACATGGCTTGACATAAAACTAGTTTCTTTGGGGCTCTATTTATGCTTATGTTAATACAATTAATAATAAAATTAACTGAAGTTAAAGCAGTGAACTTAAGCGTCCAATTTGTAATGAATTTAGTGAGAACTTACTAATACAAAAACATGTGTGTCCTGTGGAAGTCGTAAAAGGCTGAAGTATTTAAGTAGTCAATCAGCCTGAAGGCCTCTGTCGCTCTGTCTCCATAATTGAAGTCAAGAATTCATTTCTGTATAACATTTTATAAACAAAGTGAATAAATAAATTCAAGTAGTTTTACATGGTCAAACCTATCGTTAATATTTAGCTGTGTCTAGCTGACATTTGCCTTTAATATATTTCTGTTAACATAAATTAATAACAATCCAGGCATTATGAAGTATTTTCGTATTTTCGTATTTTCGTACTTTCCCTTGCCCCAGGCACTACTACAGTACATGGCATACAAATTGTTCTATTTACAGCACATAAAGCCAGCTGCCAATTGGTGTGAAATGTATATGAGTTCTGTTTGTTTGTTTTTCCAGTTACTTACAGGAGAGAAGAGAGTGAGTGAGTCGTGTACTTGGGAGCTCTAATCGCTTCTAATAACGCACAAAATTGAAAAACTTATGCGATATCATTGGGGACTTAAGCAGCACGACAAGTGCAGCTGCTGGGGGACTGAACCGAACCGAATCTAAACTGAACTGGACAACTTGAACAACTGTGACAACTTAAAGCAAGAAGTAAGCAGCGAAATGAAAACACAGAGAGAAAAAATGTGTGCAAGCAAAATGAAGAAAGAGAGTGTGGGAGAGAACTGTCATGATATGCCGTAGACATGAGCAGCTGGAGTGGAGAGTAGAATCTCGCTCTCATATTGAACTCCAACACGTGTGAGTGTGTGTGTGTGTGTGTTCTGTTTGCTTTGGTCATGTGTGTGTGTGTCACTTTGGAAATTGTACAGATTGTAGAACAGTAGCCAAGCGTGTAGCTTCTGTTTGTTTTAATTTCTCTTATCGGCAGGGCAGCTGCTACTGATTCCACTACTACTTCTCTAGATTCAACTGTCCAACCCCCCACCACCCCCCTTTCTTCCTCCTTCCTCTCTTGGCATTTTCCCCAGTGCCATACAATTTTAATTGCACAATGGCAGCTCCTTTTGTTGTACAGCTACGATTTTAAAATGAATTCATGGCCTGTGCGGCGCGCCGGTTCCCTCTTTTGTTTGACGGCTCTAAATCCCGTAAGGAGTTCACTGCAGAATAGAAAGACTGAGAATGAGAACTGTAGACGTACGTATATATATATCTACTATAATACTGCTCGTAGTGTCCCAGAGTCAGCGAGCTATTTAATTGAAACTTGCTTTGTGACTCCGTCGGGGCAGCCAATAAAATGTTTAACTTTGATTTAGTTGAGGGATTTCAAAATAAATTAACTTAAAGCCTGTGTTAAATTGCTTAAATGTGAGTCAAGGCTACGTATATTAATGGACTAGTTGATTTTTACTGACAGCTGCGCCTGACTGTAGCCTTTCTGGAGTTTAACGGAACTGAAGATTGAGAAACAATATTTCAAATGCAAGTGGAACAAATTTGAAGTCAAGAAGGCAGGTTCCACGTCAGACGTCTTAAAGGACACCACCCTCTAGACCTGCCCTTTAGGCCATCTAGTGAGTGGTGACCCTTACTCCCCTGTAAATACTCCCTTGTAAATATTCCCCATAAATGTAAAACCTCTTGTAAGTACCCCCTTATAAAATTTACTTATTATCAATTGATAGATTGTAAATAAACAGAAAGAAAAAAAAAAAAGAAGGCAGGTTCATTATTTGATAACAATTATACTATTATTGTCAGCCACTTAATTGAATTGATAGAAAATTTAAAAAAAATTACCAAATATTCTTTTATTTATTGAAAATTTTTTTCTAATATTTCAAGTATTTCTACTTATAAATAAAATTAAATTTGTTTCATATTATTAATATTTAAGTTAAATATGT
The DNA here is from genome assembly GCA_035045005.1 of Liodrosophila aerea. Classification (NCBI taxonomy): domain Eukaryota; kingdom Metazoa; phylum Arthropoda; class Insecta; order Diptera; family Drosophilidae; genus Liodrosophila; species Liodrosophila aerea. Next base: position 89,856 of record JAWNNL010000934.1, on the reverse strand, counting down.
TGTTAACTAATTCCAACTAACTCTTCATATTACTTAACAATTTAAAGTTGGAAAATAAAACTTGGAGTAATTTTATAAATAGAGATATTTTACTATAATTTTAACCGATTTTCTATTTCAAATTATTGTAATTTTAAAGCACTATAACAAATCATTCATATTATTATGTTTATATATTAAATCGTGTGTACTCCATCATAATATCATATTATGAAGCGATATTTTGGTTATGTAAAATTTCTCAGCAAATTATTAACTATTTCAACTATTTCAATCTAAGCTGACAGAGTTATTGACCAACTAACTTAGTTATTTAGTTAAAGTCGTTTTAATATAAAGCTTTCAGGGGTTTTAACTCCCATTTAAAGCCAAGCCCGTAGCCATAAGAGCCATTTCTTATACGTTAAACCTCAAAACATTAGATTATCTCCATGAAAACGAACTCAGCTCGCCATTCTCTATCAACTACTTCATCAGCTTGTTAATGGCACATGGGCATTCGCATCTTGCCACACATCCATCTCCATCTACTCAATGTAGTTCCTCTCCCATATACTACTATAGTACTGTAGTATTTGTGATGTTTTTGTCTTATGCCGGGTCATAAACTCTCAGGCATTCTCTTAGCTTCTTAATGAGCGGCTCTTAACATTCTCCGTCTAATCCCTGGACAAATCTGCCTCAACTGCCGTCAAAGCTAGCGAGAATGCGTGTCGTAAACATGTTTTCTATCTGCTGCTGGTGCCAGGCTACAAAATGCCCACAAAAAAGAAAAATAGACCACAAAAATTAAACAGCTCTGACGACTTGGCCGAAAATGTCCAATAAACACATTTATCTGACCCCAAACACATAAAAACCTGCGCCTTCGATAACATTTTATAACTCAGCCAAAGTGCCATAACCCCGGGAAATGGCCAAACGGGACCCAATTCAAATGCGAGTACGAGTATATAGGCCCCAGAATCTACCGGAGTCTGAGCCGTATTCTGCCCACTTTTACTAATGAATTAAAGCCGGCGCTATTAAAAGTTAAGCAGCAGACAGACACGAGTCGACATCATATTAAAGATAAGCTCAATTTGCATAAATATGACAGGGAAAAAGGAAAACGCAAAACGAAAAACTAAACAACAAACTTGCGGCAACCAGCCATAAAAATAAACTTGAAATAATTTTACATTTGGGTATAAAATCATATATACGTTTATATTTGGCTGCATAAATCAAATTTGCAAAAAACCAAATGAGACCAAGAATAGCAAAATAGGAAAAATATGAAGAAAAAAATAATATAAAATGTTGGGTCACATAATTTAATACTCGTTGAGGACCAGCGCACCCACATCAACAGGGCGACACAACAAAAAAAATACAGAAACAGGAACATAAACATAGACGAAGAAGGGAGTAAACGAAATAGCTAAAAGTACACGACTAAAAGTTTTGCTGTAATAGAAAATCACTATTGAAAATTAGAAATTACTTTAAAAATATATTGTTGATAGTTTTAACAGTACTAAATACTATTTTTAACCCGGATAATAGTGTAAATATATATTTATAATCTTTGAAATCAGGTATGCAAATATTCTATTTTTGGTATTTGGTGTTTTTATTTTATTTTATAACAGTAACTTATTTTCTCTAGGTATCAGCAAAAATCCCAAATTCAATTGAAATATAAATCTATAATATGTATAAATATCATATAAAAGAAACATGTAGCATACTTTTAAGCTTTTTTTTTAATATTTATTTATTTAGAACCTGTACTAACATAAAATGTACCTTAACAACACATGGACGGAAAATTATAGATGGACCAAAACTTATATCTAGTGTGAGGATTCTTGTTATATTATATTATTATACACTATTATATATTCTATATATATAAAACTTTTAAGCTGCCGTATTTAAAGCCCAATTCAGTCAACAGCACAAAAAAGTATTGCATACTTTCGCTTCATTTCCAGCTCAGCACAAAAGGCTGCAACATTTTTTTCTTAACTCGACAGAAGGACTAGGCAAATTTCATATTAATTTGCGAATTTTACTAGTTTATTACAATGTGATATACGTATTTTCTTTTATAGTATTTTAAAATATGAACATAGATAATTGCAAAATGCTGAAGCATGAACATATATAAATAATATATATATAAAGTAATTGTACTGAAAAGAAGCTAATTGCAATTCTAACATAAACATAAGCCGTCTTGACCTTTGCAAATAGCAGGTAGCAGGTAGCAGGTAGTCTAGTCCTAAGCAATAAAGGAACTGGGATAAGTCAAACACAATCCTCTATGCACCATAAAACTATGGAAAACATCCAAACTTATGACTTAAGGGAAAACCCATAATTCGATGTAGCTCACTACAATAACTCGGAAATGGGAATTAGTAAAAGAGAAGTGGTTGTTCATCACAACATTAATCTCAGCCTTACAACTAAAATGAACATTTAATTACTTATCTATACAAATCAATAAATCTTTTCTGCTTTAATTTAAATTTTCACTAGAATATTGCTAATGATATATCTACATAAATTTATAGTAGAATTGCTATTTACTTAATCTGCAACATTAATCTCAGCCTTACAACTAAAATGAACATTTAATTACTTATCTATACAAATCAATAAATCTTTTCTGCTTTAATTTAAATTTTCACTAGAATATTGCTAATGATATATCTACATAAATTTATAGTAGAATTGCTATTTACTTAATCTGCAAAATTAAAGGAAATTAAGTATATATATAAATGTATGTATATACATATATCTGTATGTCGTGTATGTATGTATATCTCTTATACCTACATACACTAATAGTTTTTCCAAGGAAAAACAATTAATATTTTCATTTATTATAGTTAGGTAAAATGCATTAAACTACATATAATTATAACCATTTATCACATGCTAATTATTTTATGTCACAAACTTAATGTCTTTTGCTTTTATAGTCTTCAAGTGTTTTACTCGATTCTGGGAGAAATTCTATAATACCCTTTTTATGCATTTCTATGCTCATAGGGTATAAGAATAAAAACAAAACAAAAAAAAGGAAGCAGACAAAACAAAAGGCAAAAAGTGTTAATGAACAAAATAATGAGTTCCAGTGCCCAGTTTTGTGCCACACACAGAAAACATTTTATGACACTAACAGCTGAAGGGCACGGGGAAAACTACAACTGGCGAGAGAGAAGCAGACTCACACTCCCACCCCAAGCCAAGCCAACACACACTCACACTCACAGATAGAGAGTGGAAGAGAATCAGAGTTGCTGCATGGAGCAATAAATAATCAGCAAAAGTTTCGTTGAATCGAATTATCACCCCCCGAGGTGCAGTTCCGTAATGAATTTGTTTTGGGGTTTTTCTTCAACGGCATTTAGTTTCATTACGTTTCACTATACGACGCCATTGCGGCTGCGTGACCCAACTCCCCCTCCCCCACTCCATGCACCCTTTTAACTACATAACTTTTACCTCTGACCCCACTTCTGTGGCTGAGTTAGTTTTTTGTTGTTGTTTTTTGATTCAGTTTGCTCAGTTGATTTGTTTATTTGTCTGCTCTGTTGCTGTTTGGTTTGTATCTTTTATAGGTTCTATGGAAATATGTGGGCGAATTCATTCATTTGATTTGACGTGCACTCCAGTGTCACCTTTTTTTTGGCATTGCGGCTTGCTTTGACACTGTCATGGCAATTGCTAAATTTAAATTGAGTTTTTGGCTTCATTATTTGTGGATAAAATGCCAAAAACTAATTCCAGTCGTTCTAATGGAGTAGTCGAAAAAAGGCAATTACAAATTCCAAATTTAACTGTTGTATATACCACGGAAATATATCATTTATTTATTTGACAAATTAGTTCTAAAATGTACAACTAAGCCTGTATCAAGAATATAAACATATAATACAAATTTAATATATAAAAAATGTACATTTGGCAGCATTTCTAAAAACTCTAAATAAATACATGAATAATAATACTAGTACACAAATTTTAAATAACTACAGTAGAACACAAATTTACAAGGCAAAACTCATCACAATCAAAATAAACTAAGCCGCACCACTTGACTTCAGTTCTTGGCTCTCTACACTCTCTAGGCTTTCAGCTGTCTCTTCACTCTCTATGCTTTCAGCTGTCTCTTCACTCTTAGCTGCTTCCTTCTCTTCTCCCTCTTCTTTCTTCACTGTATCCTTCTCCGGTACCAGGTAAAAGCGGAAGGTGCCCACCTCATTCATACAACAAGCTATGAAGCTATGCGACAGTATGAAACACACCTCGATCCATGGGTTATCCATCTTGGGGAACTTATCGCCAGTGATATCAAGATAGGCAGCTGTCATATAGAGACAAAAATGATATAAAGAAACGCCAATAAACTCCAAATCAACCCACTTACCATGTATTTCGCTTAGACATATGGCATTTGCAGGCGAATCGCTCTTGGCTTCAGTAAAAATGGTGTGGAGATGTCGCCACATTAGGGGATAGTCACGTTTAATAAAGTACAAAAAATCGTCCATCGACATTTTCTAAAAAATTTTAAATATTATTTTTCCCAAATTTTAACACGTCTGATTCAGACCCCTTCCAAAAAGCAACTGATGAAAAACTCAAAGCGGGCTCGCTTTTATACCGGCTTAGTATAAAATTCCACAAGTCACTCAAGTGACGTCAAACATTTCCTTCTCTCATTTTCATTTAGCCACTCTCTCTCCTTTTTGGTGGTGGAAATTGTGTTCGATTTGTTTGATCTATCTTGCTCCACTCCTGATCTTGATCTCTCTGGGTGGTAAAACTTCACTATGTGTGCATGTGTCTTGGCTACGCTTAGCTTGGACACAAACCCAGGCCAGCTGTTATACTTATTTGAATTTTTTTTCATTGAACCAAAAAATGTTAAATATATCATTTATTTATTTGACAAATTAGTTCTAAAATGTACAACTAAGCCTGTATAAGGAATATAAACATATAATACAAATTTAATATATAAAAAATATACATTTGGCAGCATTTCTAAAAACTCTAAATGAATACATGAATAATAATAATAGTACACAAATTTTAAAAAACTATAGCAGAACACAAATTTACAAGGCAAAGCTCATCACACTAAATAAACTCTAAACTCTAAACACTAAAAACTCATCACAATAATAATAAATAAACTAAGCCGCACCACTTGACTTCAGTTCTTGGCTCTCTACGCTCTCTAGGCTTTCAGCTGTCTATTCACTCTCTAGGCTTTCAGCTGTCTCTACGCTCTCTAGGCTTTCAGCTGTCTCTTCACTCTTAGCTGCTTCCTTCTCTTCTCTCTCTTCTTTCTTCACTGTATCCTTCTCCGGTACCAAGTAGAAGCGGAAGGTGCCCACCTCATTGATAAAACAAGCTACGCCCGAGTGCGACAAGAGAAAACACAACTCAATCCATGGGCTGTCCATCTTGGGGAACTTATCGCTAGTGAGATCAAGATAGGCATCTGTCATATGGAGACAAAAATGATATAAAGAAACGCCAATAAACTCCAAATCACACCACTTACCATGTATTTGATATAGACAAATGGAACTAGCAGGCGAATCGCTCTTGGCTTGAGTAAAAATGGTGTGGAGATGTCGCCACATTAGAGGATAGTCACGCTTGATGTAGTATATAAAATTATCCATTGACATTTTGCACAAATTTTTAAATATTATTTTTCCTAAATTTTAACACGTCTGATTCAGACCGCTTCCAAAAAGCAACTGATGAAAAACTCAAAGCGGGCTCGCTTTTATACCGGCTTAGTATAAAATTCCACAAGTCACTCAAGTGACTTCAAACATTTCCTTCTCTCACTTTCATTTAGCCACTCTCTCTCCTTTTTGGTGGTGGAAATTGTGTTCGATTTGTTTGATCTGTCTTGCTCCACTCCTGATCTCTCTGGGTGGTAGAACTTCACTAAGTGTGTGTGTGTCTTGACTACGATCAACTGGGACACAAACCCAGGCCAGCTCCACTCCTGTCGTTTTGTTTGATCTCTCTGGGTGGTAAAACTATGTGTGTGTGTCTTGACTACGCTTAGCTTGGACACAAACCCAGGCCAGCTCCACTCCTGTCGTTTTATTTGATCTCTCTGGGTGGTAAAACTTCACTATGCGTGTGTGTGTCTTGGCTACGCTTAGCTTGGGCACAAACCCAGGCCAGCTCCACTCCTGTCGTTTTGTCTGATCTCTCTGGGTGGTAGAACTTCACTAAGTGTGTGTGTGTCTTGGCTACGCTCAACTGGGACACAAACCCAGGCCAGCTGTTATACATACATATTTGAATTTTTACATTGAACCAAAAAATGTTATACTGTTGGTAATTAAAAGCAATAAAAGAAATATTTTTTGTACATTTTTGATGGACAACTTACTTACTCCCTAGACCATAGATTGTGCTGAGGCTATAAAAACTTTAGCTCCATTAATATTCAACATAATAACTGCAGAAAAAGCGGGGGAGTGATGGCAAATGACTTCAAACAAAAAAGTTGTGCTTATTTTCACACTTGTGGCAAAAGAAGTGAGAAAATAATTACAAACTTCAGACAAAGTAGACGACAAGAAGAACAGAGGCGAGAGAAATGGCAAAGTAGCAAGAAATAAACAAGAAAACAAAACGAATAGAGTGATAAATACAGCGATACCCTGTAACTATTAAAAAAAATCGATTAAAAATATCCTAAAATCAAAATAAATAAATTTTAATTAATGCTGTGACTACTTATTCCCCAAAATAATTCTATATCAATACATATACAGAGTATCTCAACTATTAGAATAAAGAACTCTCTGTACGTATTGCACAGCTTGTGAGTCCCTACAGAGACCCCCCAAGATATGCCAAAAAACAACTTGACAAAGTCATTTTAATTTAAGTTGTGCAACATTTCAACACTTTGGTAAATACATTTTCACAGTCAGCCTTTGGGCACTTTCACTGTGTTCCTTGCTCTCAGCAACTGCAACACTTTTGCACACAATCAGGTGTCCTTTCTCCCACAGAGAGAATGTTCTGCCATTCTCACTTGCAATTGCAGATTTCACGCTGAGCTCTTAACTTAAATGTTACCTACTTTTACGCATTATGCACTTTATGTGGCTTTTATTTATTTGCACTTAATTACCGTTTAAATTTTCAATTGAATTATATGCCACTGGCTTAGCTTAATAATAGAGCTCTTTTGGCTTGAAAATAAAACAATTGCAGATTGGAATTATTTTGTAAAATATTGTATGAAAGTGAACAATGGGCTTATTGAAATGGCCAATAAAACACTGTATTAGCCTAATTTATTTTTTGTGAATAACAATCAGGGTATTTGTATTGAAAATATTGCCTTCTAAAGAGCTTACAATTATTCAATGAATTCAGTTTTTATTGGCAATTCGCAAGCAATTTAAAATATTAATAATTGTAAGCATTTTTGTAAAAAATCTGTTAAAGTTAAAAATAAATTTCATTTAATTGGCATTACATAAAAATATTTGGGAGTCTTATTTATTACTATTATTATTATTATTATCAGAGATATGTTAACACTGCGACCTCGAAGATCTATTGTGCTCTCTGCCTAAACTAAGTTACAGCTCTTCCGCCAGTTCGATCGAGCGCAGAAATGCGATGATTCTCCCTGGTTGAAGAGCTCTTATCTCTGGACTGTCTAGGAAGTAGTTACCTAAGTGAGCTAGCCTCAACCTACTGACTGGGAGTCTTAAATCTATGTCAAATAAATTCTAGAGTGAACGATTAGTCTGATTTAATAACTATTTATTACATCTTTCTTGGACTTCTTGTTTCTAAACATTATGCCATGTTATAAAACGGTTTCCCTCATCCAGTTTATATTTATTTAGGCATAAGACATAAGTACTAGTATATGAGCTCTTCTTTAAAGTCTTTATCTAGACTATGTAAAGTTAAAATATTGACTGACAAACTAAATTGTTAATGCTATAAACTTTCTTGTTTATGGTTACTTAAAAGTTAAAAGCAATATTAATATCATAAATCGAAAATATGTTTGCTATTCGATAATCTACTTAACATAGTTAAATTATTCATTAAATTTTACGAAAATAAATAAAGTTCATAATAATTATTATTTAATAATAATACCTAATATGATTGTAGGAAAGTATAATTCAATAGGCAATTATTATTATTATTTTACCAGAGATACATATATATTAAACACTGCCACCTCAAACATCTCTAGTATAGGTTAAGTACAAACATATTTAGTCTATCGATTAAAAGTATTGACTAGTATTATTCACTTGATTTTGCTTCATTTTATGCTTGTAGTTTTGCTTTACAGAATCTGCACAAGAATAATACAGTTAACTTAGAACTGTTCCCTTATAAATTATTTACAATTTCTATATTTAATATCAACAATATTTAATAGAAATTGAAATTGTACAGTATATAGAATTAAAGCAATAATTTCCTACACTTCTACACCTAATATTCTATATCTCCTTTCCATAAAGGTTATTGAAATTAGTTAATTAACTGGTTTAATTGTTTCACTTAATTAGATTAATTAGGTTAAATTTCAATTACATTTTATGGTTAACATCGCATAACTATTACCTCTGCGAATAAACATAAAAATACCTGATTTAATCACATTATGCTCTAGTACACACTAGTCTACGCACAGTGGAAGTTCTGACTTTTTAACTATCAAAATCATACACAACATTCACAAAGCGAAGTTGTAAATTATACATTTCACAAATTCAGTCGGCAGCATTAGCTGAGTTAGTTTCAGAAATAAATTTGTGGAGGAGGACCCGCATCATAATTTAAAGCTCATTAAAACACATTCGCAGCTAAGTGAATGACAGCAGAAAGTAAAAACTGCAGAGCCAACAGACAGCAGACTCTGGACTGTGAGTGTGAGTGTTGGGTGTACTGACACGCACACACACACACACTCGTACACTCACTGTGTGTGTGTGTCTATCTGCACATTGTGCATTTTGTGAATAAAAATGTTGGCAACGAACATGAAATTTGCTACGGAAGTTATTTCACGCTTGGAGCTGCGCTGCTTCACGTCAAAACTAACTAACGAAGTAACAGGCACCCACAGTGCAGTGGAGTGGGTGTATGCGGGTGTGTGTGAACGAGTGTATGAGCAGCTGAAGGAGTTGCTAGAGTCAGAGTGAAATTAAGCAGCGTAACAAACTGTCAGTATATATGTGTATGTGTGTGTGTGTATGTATATGATTACAACATACATAATTGGTTTCAAGTTGCAGCACACACACACATTCACACACACACACATACACCTGCTACAGCTGCTTGCAACAAGTTTAATTAACATAAAATATTCAGCAACAAAAAATTGCATTTAAAGTCGAATTACTGTATGTGCACAGCTCTTAAGTATGTGTGTTGTGTGTGTGTGAGTGTGTGTGTGTGTGCAATTGTTAAAGCATTTCATTGTAGCCTACTTTTCAGGGCGCTTGGCCATGGCAGCCTACAAGCTTTTTTCATAATACGCTGAAATATGTTACTCCGCCCTTTGGCTCATTGGCTTTTTATACTCATAATTACAACAACAACCCAGAACTTTTGTTGTTGTTAAAGTTGTTTCCCCCCCGCTGTTGTTGTTGTTGTTGTTTGCCTTACACCCATTTATTAATTCCAATCCATTTGTAGACTTGATTTACGTTGCACATAAATACCGTAATAAATGAAGCTCTCGCCAGGGCCTCCTCAAGGCCTGCTCGACCATTTTGTGGGCTATACACACACACACACACACACTCGCACACCCAGACATTTGAGCAATTTGCTATTTTGCATTAATAATTGCAAATTCCTCGAAATGAAATACATATACTTGTTAGTGGTACTACATTTGGCACAGTTTTCGTGTACAATACACACACAACAATATACATTCCTAAAATCAATTTCAATTGAACCAAACATGCATTTTGCATTACAGTTTAGCAGCTTTAAGCTATACACATTTTGAGCTTAAACTTATGTAGCAGCGACAACTGAAAACTAACTTAAGATATATGTATATGTATATATATATTCAACAAATATATGTCTGTTTTAAAATGAAATCAAACTTTATGTATTAGCCAAACAGTTTGTTAACCCCATTTAACACATAAGCCTTTGAGTAATTATTGAAAATGCTTTAAAGTATTTTAATATTTTTAACTATTTATATGACTTATTTATTGACTACTTTAATTGACATTCTTCAATGATTTTCTTTCAGATTCTATGATTGAAAATAATCGATTCCTCTTTCCAATATTTTAAATTATTTAGTAAAAAAATATAAATAATATAATTAAATAGATAGTTTTTAAAACATTATGTAAAATAAACTAAATAAAAAATACATAAAAATAAAATATTTAATAATGGTATATATTACTGTGGAACAAAATAATAAAATATTAAAAAAGGCACAAAATAAATGTAATTATTTTATTACATTATATTAGAAATTTTATAAATAAAATGTAATAAAAGACCACATATAAATAACATTAGAAATTTTATTATATTTAATAAAAATAATTCAAACAAATAATTATTTATTTATACATAAACTTATACTTGAGTAAGTATATATATAAAAATAATTAAAATAAATAAAAACAAGTAAACTTCAAATATAAATTAGTATTTAAATGGATTAAAACTTCCAAAACATTTTCTATGTACTCCTTGAATAAACTTTAATTAAAATATAAACTTTTATAATGAAACAATTGAATAAAAAGTATACAACTTTATTCTAGACAGAGCTATATTGTTCTCTATGTTTTTGGGAACATTTGTGTAGTATAGCAAACATAGTTTATCAATTAATCGAAACGTTGTCAAATGCAGCACTGAATTTGGCTAACCTTGCACTATTTGCTCAACTGTCTTGCTGTCTAATTGAGTGTGTGTACAGCACACACCCACACAAATGCAGACGCACACGCACACACCCGTCGTCTCAACACCTGGCTGCAGTGGGTACACACACACTCTGTGTGTGCCATCAGATCGTCTCACTGTCTCATTCGTGTGCAATCAATTTCAACTAAATACTGTCTTCATGCATAATTGCTAGCCCATGTCTAGGTGTGGGTGTGCGTGTGTATGTGTACTTATAGAGCGTGCTTAATATGGCAATTAAAAGATGATTCCAATTAAGAGTAAACTGCGTAACTGCATATCCCTGCACCAGGCCAATGCCATGCCATGAAATCTTATTACCGTTAGTTGTTCACAAAGCTCAATTAATTGCCTTAATAAATAGTCCCAGCTACCAAATTAGTTAAATCAAGTATTGTAATGCAGTTTCAGCTAAAATTATAATACATTTACTGCTCTGCATTGTCAGCTGTAAATTGGTGGTGCCACAAAAAACAAACACACTCCAGTCGAGTGTGATTGGATTAATTTTAATATCTATACGGAATTTAAATGGAAGAGGTTTTAATTAAAATTAAATGATAATTTCACTGAAACAGTAGACAGTAGTATCGTATGAATCGATGACAAACTTCTGTCAGAAATAAATCAATGATATTTAAATTAAGTTAGTATTTAAATTGCAACTGGAAGTATATATGTATATCCCTAATATTCGAGGATATATATGTGTATTTTAAGAGATCCCCATTTTTAAGTAAAAGCTCTATTAAGCTCTAGTTAAGTTTATTCAAATAATTTGATTATTATTTATTTCATTATTATTTATTATTTATTTTATTATTTGAATTGGAACTAACAGTATCTATAACCCTAATATTCGCAGATTTATCTAGATTTTTTAAGAGATCCCCATTTTTAGGTAAAAGCTCTATCAAGCTCTCATTAAGTTTATTCAAGTTATTATTTATTTTATTATTTCTTTTATTATTTAAATTGGAACTAAAAGTATCTATAGCCCTAATATTCGTAGATATATCTATGTGTTTTATAAGATACCCATTTTTAAGTAAAAGCTCTATTAAGCTCTCATTAAGTTTACTCAAACATCACAGCATTAGTTTCAATTTGAATCGAGTAGAAAACTATTAAACACATTCCCATATCACTGGCAATCATCTTGCAGTCTATATACCCTCACATTGTAACTGTAATCTATAATTAAATCGCGTAAACTACTGCTACCATTTAAAGCAGCGCATTAATATTAATGGCTAATATTTAGGCGGTGCTATTAAATAGGCTAATTAAATTTTCACTGAAAATATACTAACTACAAAGTTTATTTTTGCAAACAGAAAAAAACGATGCAAAAAAATTGTGAACAGCCACAAACAATTAATCAGCGGCAGAGTGGGGCGGTGAACAGTGGGGTAAACAGTAAACAATTTGCATAAATTAAATAAACTAAAAATGCTGTAAACATAATTAGAAATATGATACTACAGCGCGGCAATGCCGCAGCAGAGTTTCCAATTGATTTATGCAAATTACAAAACCACAAAACAAAATGCAAATTTGTCAAACACTCAACAGCAACAGCAACAACAATATAAAGTAAAAAAAATTACAGTAAGTAAATAAATTAATACTGGCATACACATGCTATAATAAATAAATATACCAGTAAATGCGTTTACAACTTATTTGCATGTTTTGTTTGTCAAAGTCTCTCTCTCAATTTAATTGGCTCTTTTATGCCTCTATCTGGATATCTGACTATCCCTCTGATCCCCACTCCCCCCGAGTCTTGTTCCTGTCCGCTTTTGTATGTGGATCTGTTTGACCAAGTGCAAAACCAAATCAACCCAAAATTTGCATAATAAATATTAATTTCATTTAATTTTTATTTATTTCTCTTATTTGCTGTTTTGTCCTTTTTATTGCGGCATTTGGCATGCTGTATTAGATAGACATTAATTTATGTATTTTATGTGTTTTTGGGCATAAATTATTTCAACATTCACAACGAAATTATCGCTTTTGTTTTGGTCACAACCAAGCGTAGTTGTGAGCACGTCAAATTGATATTAGAACTCCACATGCTAATTGGGAAAGTGCAGATACTTTGGGTGACAAAGGGAATTCAGTCTGTCAACTACAATAAAATATTCTATAACTGGATATATACATTTATCAACATTTATTTGTCACCATGAATCCTCCAAAAAATGTTAGATATTCCTTAAAATAGATATTCCCCAAAATATAATTGGGAAAGTGCAGATATTTGGGTGACAAACGGGATTATTCTTTCAGTCTTTCAAGTAAAATATAAATTCTCATTTTTTGTTATTATAGTTTTTGTTTTAAGCAAAAACATCAATATTAAATTAAATAAAAAATATATAAAAAATATTCTAAAACTGTATATTATATAATGGGGTTTTTACAATAACAGCTACTATTATTGTAAGGTTTGGTGACGTCTAATTACTATTCAAAATTGAGTTTTAGCAGGCTCGGCGTCAAAAGCTTTTTGGGATTTTTATTAGATTTATTTCTCAGCAGGAGTACCCCTAAAAATGTTAGATATTCCCCAAAGATAGGATAATTCTTAGATAAGACATATTATAGTCTATTCTTTTATCTCGAACTTAACAGTTTCTACTCATTTTATTAGCTCTACTCTGAAGATACTTTTAAATCTGCTTTTATTTTACAAAATTTCGGAAATTAAATACATATTGAAAACTTTTTTGATTTGTTGAGATTATGAAGAAATGGATTAAAAAATAAAAGATAAAAAATAAAACAAATGGCATCTATTATTTTGTCCATATGTGTATTAAATTATACACTTTACCCAAGATGTCTTTGCTTACTATGCCATAAATATTAAAGTCAACTATGAACAGCTAATTCACATAAGAGTGCATAGTAGCTGGCCACGATATTGCTCGTTCAAATCTGCACATTTGCACTGATACGACTTAGTGAACAGCCCAAGTGTTTAAAGAATATGTTAATAACTTAAAATGTGAGCACTTTGAAGCTCTATTCTACCTTTCCCACATATCTCACTCTTACATTTACTCACAATAATTACGCATTTGATTGCTTAACATTTCTCGACAAGTTCTGCCACTGCAATGTTCTGCAACTCCTGAGGCAGGCAAAAAGTATTAATTTCATTAATGTGGCATGTATTATAATGAGAGCTGAGCCACATAGTAGTACTACTCGTACTACTCGTGCTTCAAATTAATAACACAAAGCGCACATTTAATGCAAATTGCAGCCCCGAGACTGAGGCTGTGACAGAGCTTTCGGGCTGGGGCTAGATTGGGGCGGATTTGAGGGGGGTAATGTGGGATAAGTGGGGGGCAATGCTGTCAACTCATTGGCCAGCGATGGCAGCCTCAATTGCCGAGGCGTGTATGCAGTAATTATGAGAGCATTATGTTGAATCCACAATCGTTATAGCATGGACATGCTGGGACAACGACGGGTATAAGGATGTTGCTGCCGCTTAAACATGCCCCAACATTTGCGTTATGCATGAACTGAGAGCACACACACACATACAGTGTGGACTAGGGAACAACTCCCCATGCGTCCTGGGTCCTGCTGGCTGTCTGCTGCTTCTAAATTGCGACAACATTATTTAATTGAAACTAATTTGCCATTTTGTGGGCGCCATCAAAATATTTAATGCCATACACAGTCATGGGCACTACTGGGGACTGGAGAGTGGGGGGCGGGGCGTGACAGCTGCTGACTGAGACTGACCAGCTGGCTGAATGTGGGTCAACTTGAATTCCGTAGCTGGCTTTAAGATCTCAAAAGAAAAAACAGCGCCACAGTGGGGCATGTGGCACAAGTACTCATATATATATACTATATATGTGTACAAACAAAATTAAACCAAATACACCCCACACCCTAGACCCTGCTGCTGCTCTGTATGCCGCGCCATATTTCTCACCTTGCAGCGGGGGGGAGGGGGAAAAAAATTAAGCGCTTTATAGCATGCAACTTGTGCAACGGCAAGTGTGTGGCACATGCTCTGTTTACTTTTACGACTTGCCCTGCGAACAGCGCGGCAACACAACTTAAAACTGCATAAACCAAGCAGCGCCAGATGTGCGCCAGTAATTCCAGCTAGAAAATGGCTAGATTGCAGTTCAAGTTGAGAGAATATTATAGTAATAAAAGCAAGTGGGAAACTGTGTAAATGTATTTTGATCATCTTTTCTTTTCTATGTATATAGAGCATAATTTATTTATGGTTTTATAGAAGTTTTACACTTAATGTTTATTCTTCATGTTATATTAATTATTTATTTATTCATTTATCTAATGTCGACTAAGTCCAGGCGACAGATTATAATGAAGTTTCGTGTAGAGTTTTTGTGATTTTTTATATAAATTAATCTATTTTATTAATAGAAACGTGATTCTCAATTAAATGTCGAAAATACCTTTTAATTTATTTTTTTATTTTGTATATATTTTTTTAGTTTTATTAACATTAATTTTATAAATAGAAAGATTTTTCTCAATTAAATGCCGAAAATTCCTTTTAATTTATTTTTTTTATATTATGCATATATTTTTTTTAGTTTTATTAATATTTTTTGTCTAATTTTTTACCTATAGAATTTCGTAATCATTAACTTTAATTGAGCTACACTTTTATTATTAACTTTAATTGAACTGCACTTTTATTATTTAAGTTTAATTTAATCTACTTTATTTTTTAATGAATTTTAATTTTTGAATTTATGAATATCTTGAATTTCAGTTGACTTACAATGATTTTCCAGCCTTGAAATGTCGAAAACGTTATGCACCTAAAATTGAAGTAAAATGATGAAATGAAATGATGAATCTATGAAATTTAGTGTTCTCATACTCTAAATTGAATGGAATGTATGTATTACAGTTTGTTTTTGTTGCCAGCTATAAACTAGCTAAGTGAACAGCACTATCAGACAGAGATATACACCCTCACACACACACGCACGTTATACACCTACAAGCATAATGATGTCGCCAGCTGCATTACATTAGCTTTAAAATAGCTAACTGTGCAGCACTGCCTCTCGCGCAAATATACAGCAGAGATATCCAAACACACACACACACGCACGCACTAGCGAATGACACCGCCAGCTGCAGGCGTGGCACAAAGTGAGCAAAACGCACGTGACGCTCATCAATTTGGCGCACTTTGCCTTTGCCGCTGTGTTTTTAATGCGCTCCCCACCAGCAACAACAACAACAGCAGCAGCTATGATGATGACTACACGGTTTCAGTGTATATGTTACTATTGCTGCTGCACACGATCCTGAACCTGAACCTGGCTAAATGCATCGTTCGGCACATGCTGTGCACGTCGTTTATGCTCTGCTCTACTGGGTGGGCGGTATACGAGTGAGAGTGTGTGTGTGTGTGTGCTTGTGTGTATATGAGTGTCACGATTTTGCATATTAATTGCATTAAGTTATAGCCTGCAACGCTGACGCTGGATGGCACCACATGTGGCACATGGCCCTGCTCCATGGTCCATTGGCCCACACTCTATGGCTTGCAGTGTTCCAGTGATAATTTCAACTGGGTAAAT
This sequence comes from Liodrosophila aerea, assembly GCA_035045005.1. NCBI lineage: Eukaryota > Metazoa > Arthropoda > Insecta > Diptera > Drosophilidae > Liodrosophila > Liodrosophila aerea. The sequence goes on along the minus strand of JAWNNL010000934.1, from coordinate 73,255 downwards.
CCACTTTGCTGCACATGTTTCGAGGCTTAGTACTTGCCTTGTGTCTGTGTGTCTCTCTGAATCTATTCCACACACACACACACACAGACACACATTAGTAAGTATTTATAATACATGCTCTAAACCATGGAACTAAATACCATTCGATAGCAATTTGTTACGCCCACTTTGGTATTTATTTATAAACAGCAATTTTCAATAGACACTCGGTTCAATGAAATGCGATACGCACACACACACACACACACACACACATGCATGTATAAAATATATTCAAATATTTCAAAGACATATTGCTATTTTTAACATGAGTCATGAATGAAATGAGAAACAAGCGAAAAACAAAACTAAAAATTATATACATACGTTGTGACTAAACACTTGAATGTTTTGCCTTGTTTGAATTTTTCATTTATATTGTCTTTAAAATGAGTATATAGTATAAGCATATTCTTTGCATATCTAAAACACTTTGAAATTCGTACATAGCTTTTAATAACTGTGTTTTATTTAATATACATATTTACTTTCAAAATCTGGCAACACTGCGGCGCACTGACGACAGAAGTGGTGGTCGTGCGATAGGTCGATAGTCAGTTCAATAGCGCACCGATAGACTCGATAACCAGGTTCAGTTCAAACTGCGGCAGTTTGCTGATAAGAATCGTGTAGGCACATTTTGGTATTTTTACTTGTGTTTTTATTTTAAATTTTAAAGTGATGAGAATTACTGCAGGCAATATATATTCATTGTTCTTGCTGTGATTTAATCAATTAGTATTTTAATTGGTATTTTAAGTTTTGGTATTTTTACTAGTGCTTTTATTTTTAATTTTAAAATGAAAATATGAATAATTACTGCAAGCAATATACATAAATTGGTTGTTCTTGTTGTGATTAGAATTTTAATTAGTATTTTAGGTTTTTTCAGTAAAATGTAATATACTTTAACAAATTTGTGAGAATTTAATTATCAATTTCCACACTTGTTATCATTACACATTATTATATATAATATTTACTTTGCCTTACCTTTTAGCAATTATTATTGTTAGCTTATCAATTTCAACACATTATTATTATTATTTAACACATTATTATTACCAAATGTAATTCAATATTTAGCACTAATTTAGACTTTATTTTTCGTTACAGTTGTTCTCGCCCAATTGTCGCTCCATACTTCTTTACATTCCATATGCTGATTTAGATACTATTGAATGCAAGGAAGCATGGAACTTTCAAAGGCCAAAGAGACGATGACAAAACAATTTCAAAAGCATTACAAACCACAATTTAACTTTTATGGTTTCTTTTTTCAGCAACTGTAATAATGACAATGGCGAATTGCTGTTTCGTCTTGTTATTGTTGCATTTTACACAATTTTCTGGCAATTCTTATGCAACTATTCCATTTATGGTTTTTACTTAGTTTCGCTGTACTTTTTTTTTATTTTACTTTTTTTTTTGTTTAGAACTAAATCCTTGGGAAGCCTTATGCTGCTGCTGCCCGGCTGTGGCTTGCAAATTTTCCTGTTTTTCGTTGGATTTGGTGGCTTTAGTCTATATTCGCTTGCCGTTTCTTTTGTACAATGTGAGAGAGGAGCGGGAGCGGGGTGGTGGGGAGGGGGGGTTGAGGTAGTTTAATACTTTTGCCGTGCGTTTTTATAGTCCAACTGCAATAAAGCAATTTTTAAGCGCACTGAAGTGTGTTTATATGTGACTGGGCGTTTGCTAGCTCTAGCTCTCTTCTTCTACTTTTTTTGGGGGGCGAAGTGGGCGTGACGCGCGCCCCCTTGCTACGTAGTGTCTGCTTTTGTTTCTCGTTGTATATTTTTTGCATCTTTCACGCGCCTGCACAAAAAATTCATAAACTTTTTTGCTGTTGCTGCTGCTTTTTGTTTGCCTGTTGTTGATTTGTTGTGCGAGTGTGTGTGTGTGTGTGGGGAGCACAGTGCGGCGCCCGCAATAAAATTGCGCCCTTTTTCGACTTTGTTTTTTTTATGCGAATTTTTTTGCGCCACATGGCCAGCGCTCTGGCCCCTCCCCCACCCGCCTCTTTCGCCAGCTTTATAGCTTTGGCTTTGCGCTTAAGCGATTTCTGTTGTTCTTGTTGTTTTGGTCACATTCCGTACACGAAATATGCCAGAGCAAAACCAAAATCCGCGCACGGAAAATTGCAATTTCGATTAAGGCAAAGTAACTGTAAAACAAACTCGTCACTCGTTACCGTTACTCGATACTCGTTACTTGAACAGAAAACCGTAATTGTAACGGAAAACTGAAAACTGAAACTGAATCGGGAACTTCACGGCGTGATCTGAGAAATGCGACTGTCCTCTAAGCGCATTGTAAACAGACGTTTATATAGGTGCCTAAAATTAAAACCCAAGACAGACCCACATGAAGCGTCGCAGTCGACCCGATTCGCAGGTCAAGTCCAAGCTACACACACACACACACATGATACACACACCATCTCACATGTGTTTTTACCTACTTGAAGGCAATACCCACGCGGCGTCTACTGCTGCTGCTGCTGCTACTGCCACTGCTGCAGGATGTGGCACATGTATGCAATCTGCAGACGCTGCAGGCGTTTCCCAGGGCCAAACTTAAGTGCTGCAGCGCAGACCCGACCCGAGGGGACCATGTGGTGCACAGTTATTACAACAACACTCGGTGTCAAATGTTAATCATATGTTTACAGCCATCGAACTAAGGCATTCTTTCGAAATAACTTTCGCATTATGCAGGCAATTAAATGCATATAAATAAGGAATTAAATAATAATAAAATGGGTGTAGCAATATTGTTAATAAATTTATATTAAAACGAAATTTAAATATTCCATGGAAATGAAATAAAATTTGTTAAATTAAATTATTTCAATTTAAATAGAATAGAAATTCAAATAAAATTAAATTGGTTAAAGTAAATTATTTCAATTTAAATTGAATAGAAATTAAAATAAATAAAATTGGTTCAAGAAAATTGATTCAATTTAAATTGAATAGAAATTCAATTAAAATAAAATTGGTTAAAGTAAACTATTTAAATTTAAATTGAATAGAAATTCAAATAAAATAAAATTGTTTAAATTATTTTATTTCAATTTAAATTGAATATATCTTCAAATAAGATAGGATTACTTAAATTAATATATTTCTATTTAAATTGAATAGAAATTCAAATAAAATAAAATTGGTTTCAATAATTTCTTTCTATTTAAAATTACGCTCCCAGAGCTGAGTTATAATTTTAGGCATACCATTCAAATTAAATATAAATAAATTACAAGAATAAGTAAACATATATTTAATTGAAAAATTAATAAAGACGTCGTTTAAGGTGTTAGAATTGGGAATATTATGATAATCGGAATATCATAATAATCAGATTAATAAATAATTTAAATTTTAAGGTCAAACATAACGCTCACTATAAACTATACAAATATATTATATATAGTGTAACAATTATGCAATTTTTTTTTAAATTTATAAATATTAATGTGTTATTTAATATATAAATATTTATTTATTATTTATTTAATATATAAATATTTATGTAGTTCGTTTATAGCTCTGCTCGCTTCCCTGAACATTATTATTCTTACAATTTACATCGAATCTTAACTCTCAGTCAACTTTATTTCGCAAATTGTATTGTATAAGTTATCGTCATGGGTTTAATGTCATTAATTTCAAAATTAAAAGCGAGAGCATTAAATTTCACAAACTTTTCGGGTACAACAACACCTAGTACACTACCCCACGGTATGGCCCTGATGCCCGAGGTATTGGCGTTTGGCGCGTCATGCATAGACCACACCACGTAAGCGATCGCTCTACTAACATCTGCTAAAATCATTCTATCTATTCGATCATTCATTTCATTCACAGTTATGTGAGTGAATTACCAAAGGCGGGTGAGGTGTTGCGCGGACTGTGCCGGGAGCAATGCTTTGGGGGCAAGGCGGCCAACCAGTGTGTGGCAGCTGCCAAGCTGGGTGCCTCCTGTGCCCTGGTTAGCAAACTGGGGGATGATGAATTGGGTGCGGAATACTATGAGTACCTGCAGGAGCTGTGTATCAATGTGGAATATGTGGAAATGATGCTGGACTATGGCACGGGACTGGCTCAAATCAACGTGGATGATCAGGGTCAACGTTCGGTTGTGGTACTAGACGGAGCCAATGCCATGCTCAAGGGGAAGGATGTCATGAAATCGAGGAAGCATTTTCGAAGAGCCAAGGTGCTACTCTGTCAACTGGAACCCGATCCCAAGACTGTGATGATTGCATTGAAGAACTTCAAAGGTATATCCATACTAAACGCATCACCATCGCCGGAGACAATGCCCGAGGAAATGTTCAAATTGCCCAAAATTATCATTGCCAATAGGCAGGAGGCAGCACAGCTAACGGAGCGTGAGGAGATCAAGACGGTGTACGATGCCAGAGCAGCTGCCCGGGATCTATTGGAGAAGAGGGGTGCCAAGAGTGTGATCATTACCATGGGGGATCAGGGTGCCGTGTATCTTTCCAAAAAGGATCCAGAGCAATGCATTCACTGCCCAGCGGCACCTGTACGCTATTTGGCCGATACCTCCGGAGCGAGTGACGCCTTCATAGGCGCCTTGGCCTACCATATGGCACGGTATCCCTGCGTTGGCATCGAGTATCATATACATGCGGCCAACGTCTGTGCCGCCTGGGCTGTGGGTCATCGTGGCACACAGCTCAGTTTCCCCGGACCTGACGTTGCGCTGTGCAACTTGTGTACGATTCAACCCAATTTCAGTGTCATCCCTGATGAGGAGCCAAAGGAGGAAAAGGTGGAGACGCCTCCAAAAGAGGAGGAGAAAAAACCTGAGGAAGAGCCCAAAGCGGAAGAGCCAAAAGATGAGAGGGCATACAGCACACAATCTGCAGCCATGCCACCTATTGCATATTTCCCTGCACAAGTCATAAATGAGCCAGTGGTCGCCGCACAGGCCATTAAAGAGCCAGAAGTTCCCGCTTCAGCCACTACAGTATCAGTAGTTGCTACTTCAGTCATGGCAAAACCAGTAATTCGTGCCCCAACCAATGCAGTTCCTGTTTCTACTGCAGCCAAACGAGCTACCTCTCCCAAACAAGCTCCTGCTCCTTCAATAGTCAAACCAACTGCTCCTGCCACGCCCACTGCCAAATCAAAACTCACTGAGGCAAACCGTGAAAGTAACTCCGTAACCCCGCATCATGTACGTCAGGGTCAGAAAGTGCGTAGAAACAAGAGTGCCAGGTCTAGGGAGAATAGATAGTTTATAGAAAATATATTTCGACTACGAAAATATAAATTTTCAATAAAAAACTTTGGCTCCGAACTGGACAATTTAATGCAGGCTCATTTCAATAGATACTTATCTAGATAAAGGCATCATTAAAATGATCACATTGTCGTAATGTGCGCACATTAAACCGATGCATTGATACTTAATCGAATTGTAATGAAAATTGTCAACATGTCAGCTACAGTAGTAAAATTCAACCAAAAAAATATATATGCCACAAATGTCGCACTTTAATTAGCAATTTACGGCGCGAATTGTCAACAGATACCCTGTAAATGTTACACGGAAATGAGCTTAGCAGTTGGCTCTAGCAGCTCAGCTATATATGTGGAAAGAAATATAGGATAAATATATAGAAAGTTCACGACTTTATATGCCCTTTTATATTGGGTCTAAAACTGTATACCTTCACTCAGAAAAAGTTAAGTAAATCATACTTGAAACAAGGAATTAAAAACTTCATTAATATAGAAAAAATCAAATCCAAAATTAAAACTATCAGTCCATAGACTCTAGTTCAATATTCAAGTATTATATTTTCTCTTGTAAGAAGTCTAATTGTTCTTTTCTTAATATGAAATTCTAAGTTTTAAATATTCTAAAAATAAATGTATCGATCCAAATTGAAACATATATTAATTTTGTATTCATTTCTATTTTTTATACTCAGTTTCAGAAAGAGTTTTCTCTATGCTCAAAATTCAAGTATAATATTTTCTACTCTAAGAAGTCTAAATGTTCTTTTCTTAATTTGAAATTTTATAAGTTTGAAATATTCTATAAATAAGTCCATCGATCAGAATTAAACCAATTATTAAATTTGTATTTATTTCTATTTTTCCTACTCAAGTCTAGACAGATTCTTCTGTAATCTCAAAATTCAAGTGTTATATTTTCTACTCTAAAAAGTCTTAATGATCTTTTCTTAATATGAAATTCTATAAGTTTTTAAGTATTCTAAAAATAAATGTATTGATCAGGATTGAAACATATATTAAATTTAAATTTTAAATGTGTATTTATGTCTATTTTTATGTCAATTTTATACAGAGCTTCTATTCTCTACTACAATTCATAGGCTTCTATGTAGAGCATTCTTTAGTCGTGCCATTCGCCTGCTCTACTTTTATATGCTCGAAACTTTATGCATTTTCAGTTAACTATAATTTGGTTTTAATCACCTACGCTATTTATGTTAACAATAATTATAATAATAATCATTATATTAATAGCATTGTTTTACAGTAGCAGCTGAGGCGAGGTAAATAATTATATAAATGCTATGACTGTCATTAAGTGCACATATTTTAATTGAAATTAATTGAACTGTGCGCAAAACGGTTAAAATTAATTAATGTTAACAAAATTCCAAATGAAAAAGCTGAACTAAACTGTACATTATATAACTGCATTTATTTTTAATTTTTAAATATGCCAATTGTTGTAGAAAAAAATCACTTTCAGCATAGCAAGAGGAATAATTTTCTTTTTTATATAATTATGGCAGCTGGCAGCAAAAGCAACTTTCACTGAATTCGTTTAACTCTGCATGTAGTACATATGAAATTTGTATATAAGTAGAGTATATACTTGTACATATATACTGTGTAATGTGAACAAGTATTTGCTACTTATATATTTCCGTAGATACACACCAAGGCACACACACAGGCATGCACATACCAATACACATATACATACAGTTACACATACGATTTGCTGGCGATTTCTGTGCTGTTCTCTGTTATATTTATAGCGATTTGCGGCATTCTCCATAAATAGTAGCAACAGACAGTTTGAAAGTGCACACCATTTGGCTAAGAAGAATTTATTTATACTTTTTTATAGATTTTATTTTCATTGTAGATCACTCAGAACCGCACAATTTCGCGTTAATAATTTTAGTTTTTTAACTTTAGTAGTTGCAATAATTTGATGAATATAAGTTAAAGTTTTATGGCACTGTGTTCGATCAGGCGTTTCCTTTTATGCTTTGGTTAACTTATTGTTTTATTTCATTTGATTTTATTTGATTTTGCTTAAATAATCTTGAGTATTATAAACAAAACGGCAATGCCAGGCCGGCATCAACCGATCTGCACAGCTCGACAACCGAATCGGTAATGCACTAAAGGATGCAAAAAATATTCTCAAATTAATTCTTGGCACTGGGGGCTCTGTGTCTGACATATTGGTGCGGGCTCCCCAGCTATAACTGTACCGAATGAATAAACGAACATACGTACTAACTCTACACCCAAAAAAAATACGAGAACCAGAAGAAAAGAAACGAGAACTACCACATACTACACATACTACACTCAGCTACAGCGTCGAGCTTTTCCCTTTGGCCCCGCCAGCGTTGGCGTTGGATGATGGTGAGAACTTTCATTTCGTTTATATAGAAGACACATATGTACACACATGTATATGTATGTATACATATTTATAGCTTTGTCTCGTCTTCTTGTCTTGCAGTCTTATGTACTATAGATGTGTGCGGTATATGTATAATGAGTATCAGTATATAGTCTGCTATATAGAGCTAAAAATCAGCCGCCCAAAATACACACAAAGTCTTCGTGATCCACACCACTGATCCTCTTACGCAGGCGCATCACACACACACACATACCGTTGCTATACTTAGCCGCTTTGGTATATACGGAAGATGGGCCGATCGTCGAACTGCTGGCGGTCTGCTTCGTTTCGGCCTCGTCGTTGCTATAAAAATAACATTCAAAATACACTAACAACAACACTATACAACACAGTACGTTCTAACATTACGATCTGTTGGTTTTTTTGGCAATAGCCTCCTCAACAATTGCCATAGCTAAACATCTTTTCCACCATATATTCATTGCCTTTTTTTCGCACACTCTCAAGTCACTCGGATTTTTTGGTTTGACATATTTTTGGAAATGTCAAAATCCGTTAGAATTGCTTAATTACTTTCTATGTACACACAACACACATTTGGCCGCCTTCCAAATGTTCTATGGGTTTATCCCTATCAGCAACTTGGCTTGGATGATGTTACGGATAATTGGGAAATATGTTGACCACAGAAAAAAAAAACTGCTAAAAATGTTTCCCTATTTTTTTTCAGCACATAGTAGATCAATTTCAGCTGGTAATGATTAATTTGCATAATGTAAAACAAGTTGATGCTGTAGATACTATAGATTGATCACATATGTTTAGTCTGCGTAGAGTGCCACATTGATAAAGATACAGATACAGATCTAGATATAAATACAACACACACATATGTGTGTATACAACATTTCTCGCGTGGGCTGCTCTACGCTGCTATAGTCTCTATATTTAGCTAATCAGTCTTATCGGTTGCACCTAAAATAACTGAAAATGGCCGAGACATCGCATAGGAATGTAACGGACGCAGAATAAAAATAGAAAATCAAAAATTTTATATAAGCAAATAATATTTTGTAATTCAAATTATACAACATGGAAAATGTGGAAATTTTTGTTTGCTTTTATAAGTTGTTCTAGAGAAGTGTAATCTATAGAAAAAATAATGCTTGGCCTCAGAAAGCTGCTATATATCAAGTTGAAAATAAGGATAATAAAACATATTAGTTTAAAATTCTCTTAAAAAACATATTAGTTCAAAATTCTCTTAAAAAGGCTCAAGTGCATTTAGCTTTAAAATAATATGCTGCTATCGTAGCTATATTTAAAATTATTTTAATAGTCAGCTTTCTTTTTTCTGTTATGTATTCTAAATTTAAATTTATTTTATGCTTTTATTTTATTCTATTTTTATATTTAAATTGAATCTTATTTAACCTTTTCTCTTTATTTATTTACTTGATTTAACATTTAATAATAATATAATATAATTTATTTTATTTAACTCTATTTTATTCCATTTTCTTTTATATTTTTTTCATGTCTTGTTTTTAATTTTATTAAATTTAACTTGATTGAATTTTGTTTCATACTTTCTTTCCATACTTTTTTTTATTTAATTTAAATTAATTCTTAAAATTCTATTTTATTTTATTTTATTTCATTCAATACTATTTTCTAGTAATTTCTTTACTTAGCTCTCCATTCATTCATTTTCCTTTCACCCGTAATGTTCCCCAAGCTGTACTACCTGAACTTGTAACCTTATTAGCAAATGTAAGCTATTCATTAATGCTGGCAGAGTAAAACCTTTCTTATTTTTTAAATTTGCAAATTGAATGTTCGCATTTGTCAAGCGTTTGTATGCACATGCTTTGCATAAAACGTGCTTTAAATAAATTTTCTTGTAGAATTCTACAAGTTGGTTTTCTTTTTAAGGGCTTAGCAGCATTTGCAGTTCTGTCGCTGCTCCGAGAAACACAATTCGCCTTTTAATGTGCAAATGTAAAGCTTAACTAATGCACACACACACACACTGACATTTTCACGCAAAGTTACAGTTGCACACACCCACACACACACACACAATGGATGCAGATACTTTGTAGAGAAGAAAAAGTAGCAGCAGCAGTTGTAGATGCAAAACTAGTAGATGCCTTCGCTTATGTACATGCAAGTGAAACACACAAATGCAATTTAATTTTTTCTTACCAGTTGCTGAATGATTTTCCCCCCACCCCCTCCTATTATTCGCTCGTGTTTTTTGCTCATCTTTGCCCTGATTCTGAAATGTGAATGTGTTTTTTTTTTGGGTGGCAAAGAGATGCTGCTTATACTCGTCGTTAGGTTGATGAATTTCCCTCTGCCATAAAAACGGAGCCAACAACTGTTGTCTACAAATAAATCTCGTTAAGGAGCACACGCACACACACACACACCCGTAAAGAATCTATGCCTTATACCACTTATGCAGATACAGATACAATTCGAGTATCGCAAAGCAACATGATCATAAAAACGCATGGCTCAAGCAAAAAGTAGGCAAGAAAATGGGCAACAGCATACTTCAGCTGCTGTTCCCAAGTATACACTACAGTATACAGTATTGATAGTGTATAGGGATAAAAAAAAATTGATAAATATTTATATATTGATTAAAATGAGAGTAAAGTCCGTAAGGAAATTATAATATCGCTTTCACTTGCATTTTCTTTGAATTCGAAATTCTGTGTTGGTAAATATTATTTTATACGCCTCGCAATCTAATCTCGAGATTTTTAAAATATTAATAATTATGTAACATTCAGTAATACAAAGCAATATTTATGCTCCATTCCTAGACTTTTTCTTTATTTATATAAAATATTATCACATAGATAATATCTTCACTCAATTCTTGGTATTTAATTGAATAATATACATATTTATATAAACAAAAAAATAAAAGACTCCTAGACTTTTACTTCATATATATAAAATTTCATTATATATAAAATATCTTTGCTTCTTGGTATTTTATTGTATAATTGTATATTGTATATATTTAAATAAATAAAAAATATTATAATCCAAATTCTAATTTATTTATTTATTTCATTATGTCAATAATACCGTCACATAATTCTCCACTCATTCAATATACTCTAGCTATATCGTAGAGCATACTTAGGCCAACCTACAGATACTTGCAGTTGTCTCTATGCCGCAGAGAATTAAAATGTTAAATCAGTCGAGAAGGAGAGCAAGGCGAAGGAGAGAAAGCGACAAACAGAAGGCGACAGATAAGTGAGGAGAAGCGGCACAGGTAACAGAACTTTGCATTCAATGCAAAAATCGAATCTCTCTACACGTATTCCATCTGCAAAGCCCGCACGCAATTTTTTACGATATGCCACATTTTGTGGCACTTTCTCATAATGCGTCACAAAGCCGCAAGACAGACACACAGACGGAGATAAAGCAAGGCAAATGCTCAGCAGTTGGTTTTATACTCTATAGCTAAAGGTTATGATGGATTGATTAGATAAATCTGTTAGTCAGATTATTCACTATTTTCTCGCACTTCAACTTTTTCTCTAAATATACAAAAAATCGTGGTAAATAGGTATATTTATAACTCCTCTCAGTTTATAAAGAGTATTAAGTCATCGGCAATTGGTGCTCAGCTTTTCATCACGCTCTTTGTCATTGTTTTTACGACGGCAATTAAATGACAGAATTTGATTTAATTTATTTTATTGATAATAAAAAACAGCCAAAAAGGCAAAATGCCACCTCGCACAGTATGCATATTCTTGGCATTATATACTATATATATAAAATCTGATTTTATTTGCTGCCACCTCCCACGGCTCACCCACACCCGGAGGTCTTTGGATTCCAATTCAGTTTCTTCTGTATGCAAATGGAGGGCAGTGCGCGCTCTGCTCTTGTCTCTGTCACATTGGAAAATTGAAAATCCTTTTATGTGCAAAACGTGACAAACGATTCTAGATTTTATGCCCCTTGACGGCCGCATAAATATGTATATCTACGAGATATATATATATATGTTGAAACTTTAAATGGAAGTTTGACAGACATTGCTGGAAAATATTATTTGAATGGGCACAACTGAAGGGGGTGTAGGGACTGAAAATTATACTGAAGTATAGGAAAGACAACCTGAAGTATAAATTTAGTTTATGTGGACTCTACTATTAAATAAGTTTATATAATTATTTAAATATTTTTATATGTTATGCAGCTTGAAAAACTCAGTTACTCTGGCTAGAACTATTTTAATTTTATTGAACAATTTAATATTTAGATAAATAATTTACTTATTCAATGAACTATCAGAAAAATTTTAAAGAAACTCAAAATAATAATATCAAATATTTACCTTCAATTTTAATATAATATATTAAAAAAAAAATATTAATAAATAATTAAAGAAAAAAGGTTGAAAATAAATATGAAAAACTTTAGTAATTTGTAAAAAAAAAAGGGCATATCTAAAAATCTAAATATTCCCTGCCCTAATGATACTTCACACCTCCAATCAGTAGAGTTTCTGAATCCCATAAATCATTAAAAAATGAAAACTTATTTTAGTATTTTATACTCTTTTACTTCAGTTGAACTTTAGCTTAATTCCTGTCTTGTTTACTATACATAATAAGTTTTAAAAAAATAAAATAATAGCTTTTGTGATTTAAATAAACAGCATTGACAGCCACGCCCATATTGGCTGGCATTTCGCCCATTTTGCAATTATCTGTAACGGTTTACATGTGTAACACACTCATCAGCGATCTGGACATGAGCAAAGCCCTTATTCGACTACCTAAAGGCTCACTCATCCTCAGAGTGCCACATGTCAGTACTCTGTCGCATTTGCAGCTCTGTGCCAGTCTCTGTCGCTGCCGCAGCCTCTGCCTCTGCCGCTGCCTCTGCATCTGCCAATGTGTCTGTCTTGGCCCCTTGCAACGGTTGTCTGGCTGTTTCGTAATTACGTGGAAGTCAAGCCCGGCAAGCGGACACATGTAGAACATGCCACATGCCTACACATGTAGCCAATAGCCGGACTATACGATACCACACACTCACACACACACACACACACACACGCATTTACACTCATGCTGGGATTGTATGGACACTGAAGCATGAATGAACTCAAGTGGCGGCAATTTAGCTCAGCTAAAGACAACAAAAATATATATACTAACTAATTTTAAGGCATATTTTAATTCAAGGTATTATTAAATTTAATTAAGCTGTTTATCTATGGCGTCTTTTCTGCCTATTAGTCGGAATTTTCTCTTGTAATAAATCATATATTATTGTCTTGAAATTCGATGCCAATTATTGCAGCAATTCATGTAAATAAATTACACATGAAACACGAATAAATAATATCTTTAATTGCAGCAGAGGTTTATTGTATTGATACCGACTTAAAGCATACAATTAAATTGAGTATTTGAATTAAATAACAATCAGAAATCAATACGCAAAGTTTAATTAATCTAGCATTAAATATACTGAGAGAAAAGTCTTGAGAACTTGAATTAGTTTTGATACTTTTATCAATGTAAATAAGACAATAAACACACCTAAAATATTCTACTGAAAAATTAACCAAGTTTATACAAATATATTGCAAGTTTTTCTACTCAGCTTCTTCTTATAATTCTGTTAAATATTTTATATATTTAATTATACAAGCAGTATACACTCTAAGAGCAACTGACTCATAATACCAAGCTAATCAAAATTGAAAAATATTTATACTCCCCTCCCCTTGCACATTTGGTGAGAGCGCGCACAAGACACTAAAAAACTTTGATGATATTTTTTCATGCCAGATTTTTGAGTTTTGCCAAACTTTTGTGCCATAGTTTTGGGCAGAGATAGTCGCAGTATGAGATGGCCCCCCAAACCAGGCAATGCGCCAACTATTGCAACTATTAAACTCCTTCTGCCACCCAGTCGAAAACTTGCCCCTCTATCTCGCCTTCATGTCAGAGCAAAAAGTTTACGCAATGTACCATAAATTGTGTGTTAATTCAATTATGGCCAAGTTATCGCCTCCCCACCCTAGTCTACCTGCGATAGAGACACACACACACACACACAGTCAGAGACAGACAGTTGCGTAATTAAAATACCAAATGTTTATTCAGGTAAATAATTTCAAACTGCAAGCCGAAAAAAAACGCCAGCAACTGCAATAACAAAATTGATATCATTCACACTGGTGTCAGCTTCCTTAAATACCCGACACATATGGGCCTTAGGGTATATGCAATATGCATGCAAGTGTCTGATGAATCAAGCGAATGACTTGATAGAAGTGGATAGAGAAGTAGAAGTCTAGAAATCGAAATTTATAAATGGTTTGAAGAATGTTTTAATTACTGATTAATATGCACAAATATTTATTACTATTATTTTATTTATATATATTTTTTTATTTATTATATTAGGTTTTATATCACACTACTTAAGTTAATAACGCATTATTATTTTATAGTTAAAGAAAGAAGTATTCAAGAAAATGTATTGTAGATTTTAGGGACAGCTAGCGCCATCTAGCGGAATTATTACAATAACTAGTTGAAGTTTTGAATCATGTTTTCAATTTATTTTCAATAAATTTTAATTTATTTTATTAATTTTTTTTTTTTTTTTAATATTTATTTATTTTATTTATAAATATATATTTTATTTATTAATATTTATTTTATTTATTAATATTTATTTTATTAATTAATAAATATTATAAATATTTAATTAAATTTATTAATACATCTTATAAATATTTTATTTAATTTATTAATAAATATTATAAATATTTTATTTTATTCACAAACCTATTCCTTAACATGGTATCTCTCCTAGGGTATCTTTCAGTCTAGCACTTCCTCTAGCTTACTCATTTGTTTGCTGTTGTTTTTCTGGGCAGGTTTATAACTCGCGCTGACTTTTGGCAAACGCGGCTGCAAAAACAATCTAATGTCAGGCATGATGCCACACCTCGTTTGCCCTGGCACATCCTCCTCCCCCCGCCCCACCATCCTCACTACTACTGCAAATTTCGCAGGCCCTTTTACAGGGATTCATTGAAGCGTTGAAATTTTCCAGTGCAAAAGTTCTTAACAAAACTTTTCATTAAAGTTTGGCCAAGAGGAAGGACGTCGACGCAACAGAGCCAAAGATGCGAAGCGCAGGCTACGAAAATGCGCGGAAAACTTTGCCGCTGGCAGCACGGCTGCTAAACGTCATTTGTGGGCGTGCCCGAAGTGCAACTAAAACCAAAAAAAATTATATAAAATAATACTGACTGCTGTGTGTGTGTGTGCATGTGTGTGTGCGTATGTGTATGCTCTGTAAGGTTTTTCTCAAGTTTTTAGTCGCCATCCGCAAAATGTTTTTCTCGCATTTCAATTCACCGCAAAAACGTTTTGAGAAATTATTGCAAAAGTTTTTCATAAAATGAAAGCGCATAAATTTAGCACAAAAAACGTGGCAACCCTGCGCAGCTGCTGGGCACGGGTATCCCCCTCCATTGGCAGGGGGAGTGGGGCACGGGTGAGGTTAGATAGTTGTAGAGAGTGAGCCAAATATCAGGCGGCTGCATTGCATGTGACCGATATGAGAGCACAACCAAACACACACACACACACACGCACACACACACACACACACGCACACACACATGCACTTCATGTGCACCTTTGTGCGACACGTTAAGTTGTGAAAACACAAAAAAAGACCACACAAAAAATACTTGTTAAAAGGCAACAACAAACAGCCAAACAGTAGCAACAAAAGGCAACGAGTGCGAAAAAGTTTTCGGGCATAACGCGAAAAATGCAGCAAGCGTTTTGGACAGCGACAACAAGAGCAACAACAACAACAACAACAACAACGACAACCACAACAACAGTGAAAACATAGGTATAAGTTATAATTCAGCAGGGTTGCATTTTACAGCCCCTACACTTGGAAATACAAATCGTACAAAATATTTATTTATAATTAAATAATATAATTATATTTAATAAAAATAAAAAACCTAACGAATTTAAAAAAATTAACTTATATTTTGAAATGTAATAAGCCAAAATTAAACTAAATTAAATAACGTTTATAGTTATGACAGTAAATATACATATGTACATATATGTAAACATATGGCTATAAAATATTTCACATTTAAAATATGAAATACAAATTAACACTTACATGCATAACTAACTATTTTATATAAAGACATATACTATTAAAAACTCTTTTATAATATTTTTTATATAAATATATTTGTTTTATAATGCATAAAATTTAGAATTTGATCCCATTTGTTATATTAATAATGCTGGCAAAAATTATTTAAAATTATAAAAAAGTTTCCAGGTACAATATTTCTTTTAAGTATGTCTAAATTAAGAAAGATTTTAAGTTTGAAAAGTCAAATTTTTATTGTTTTAACTTTAATATTAATTTTAATTTATTTAAAGTTTTTCAACTGAATTTATTTTGTTACTTATCTAGTTGAATAATTAAGTAATGCATTTAGAACGAACTGAGGGTATTCGTTTGTTATCTAGTTTGGCTCGTCTCGTTTAGGATATATTTTAATGTCTTATTATTTTAGTTTTAATAATAATTTTAAATTATTTAAAGTTTTCTTATTAAATTTATATTGTTCATTATCTATTTCAATATATTTAAATCGAACTTAGGGCATTCGTTTGTTATCTAGTTTGACTCGTCTTGTTTAGGAAATATTTCAATATATTATTATTATTCTTTAAAATTTTAATATTAATTTTAAATTTTCTAAAATTTTCTTACTAAATTTATTTTGTAAATTATCTATTTCAATAGGTAAATACTATATTTAAATCGAACTTAGGGCATTCGTTTGTTATCTAGTTTGGCTCGTCTCGTTTAGGAAATATTTCACATGCCGTATAGTTTTCCCATTCGAGCTCTCTCTCTCCCATTCACTCGCCCTGGTTGGCTCTCTTTCTATGCTTGTATTTTTGTCGACTTTTCAACTTGGGCGCGACTGTGACGCGTCGGTAGCGTTGTCGGTTTCGGTGGTTGCTGGCGGTGCTGGCGGTACCGGTGGGTGGGTGGTTGACGGTGTCGGTGCGGTGTGCATTTGAAATATGGTCGCTTGTGCCACAAATAAATAACGCTTTGAAATCGCTCGCAAGTGGATACAGGCAACATTTTCGAGTGTGTGTCTGTGTGTGTGTGTAGCCTTTTGCCTCTTGCTGCTACTGATTCTAGCCAGGGCTACGTTTGGCTCTGCTCTGCTAGTTAAGCACTTACATGCACACATACATAAATAGGAATTAAAATATAAAATGCTCTCGACGGCTACAGTCAGCGTCAGCAGTCAGCAGTCAGCATCGCCAACGTGGGCAGCTAGCACAGACACACACACACACACACACAGAGCTATAACTTTAAAAAGATACAAATACTTAGATACACATAGATTGCCCATTCGGTATGGGCTGCGTTGGCAACCAATATTTATTTTTATGCCACACGATGCCATGAGTCGCCGAGAGGGGGCAAGAGTGTCAGCTTATGGAGGGAAGGGGGAGCAGAAATTTGTTTTTTCTTATTTGCTGCGAAGGTTAATATAATTATCTGTTTCTTAGAATATTGCAAATGTATTAAATGCCATTATTTTGAATTGGAATTTAAATATAGACACTGCAACTAAGTTTAGTAGAATTTCTCATTGAATAATGAAATATGCATACATTATCCTGCAGCAAAACCATATTAATACTGAATATAAATTGTTTGATAAACATTTTTAGTTGCAGAACTTTTGAAGCCTACAAAAGGGTTAATTAGTTTTTTCCCCAACTGCACACTAGAGGGAGGTAAAGACAGCAAATTAAACTCGGTAGGGTATGTTTAATCAGCTTAGGTTTTTTTTTATAGAATTTTTGATATAATAGTACTTGTATATTCTAACAATTCTCATGTTTTAAAGAGAACAATAGGAGTGATATTTTCAAAGCAACTTTATAATTTATAGCATTTTTTTTTTTTTTTTTTTTCAAGATAAAGTCTAATAAGTTTTTAAATTTTCAACTACAACTTTCTGCTTTCACAATGTAAAGGTTTCAAATAAAGAAAAAGGGCAATTTATGCGAGTAATTTTTCCTTTTAGTCTATGCTGAAATGATGTAGGTTTTTACCATAACTACTACTGCATATCTTTTTAATGTATTACAAAAAAAAATATAATATTTAATATAAACTCAATTAATATGTATTAAGTTAACATTGAATTGAAGTTTAGTTTTAATTTTTAGGTAGTTTAATTTTTATTTTTAGTATCTTCTTTTGTTGACATTGAAAATATAACTTTATAAATTCTTAGAGAAATTTAAACAATATGACATACTACATATAATTTAATATAATTAAAAATTATTAAATATTCTCTTTGATAAGACATACCAATTATATTATAAATTATCAGAAAAATTTAATAAATATAACATACTATAGTGCATTTAATTTAATAGAATTTTATTAAATACTCCTTCTCATGTGACATAGAAATTTTCAGAATAATGTAATCAATATGACATACTGCATGTAATTTCATTTAATTGAAAATTATTAAATACTTCCTTTCATATGAGATACTAATTATATTAAAAATTATCAGAAAAATGTTATACTATACTATATTTAATTTAATATCGTTGTAAATTATGAAATACTCCCCTTCATATGACATACTAATAGCTTATGCCTCCTCTATTGAATCTCTTTTGCTCATAATTTCTAATACACTACTGTGCACTGTGTGTATTTGCTTTCACTGTCAACTAAGTGCCTCCAAGGGAGCAATTTGATTTCGAAAGATTTACCAAGCTGAGATGAGCCGCCTCCCACGTTGACAGGCCACATGGTGGGGCAAGTGAGGCAAGTGCTAAACACATCTACTAGTGAGTACTATGTACTATGGCTAGTGGTATGTACTGCTGCCAGTGGGACAGCAGTTGGCACTTATTGAGCAATTAAATGATCTAAATGCTCATCGAGGAAAACACACGTGCAGCTGCTGGGCCTTTGAACTCTGTGGCTATAAATTCAACAGTATTTTCACTCTGCCTGGCAACTAGAGAAAATATTTGTCAACGCGTTGCGTTGGTAATCGAATGCCTGCCACAGACTGAGGCAAAGTGAGTGCAATAGCCTTTTGTCTAGAAGGCGGAAGACCAATCCAAGGCGACATCTAATTACAGATGCACAGAGTGGGGCAAAGACACAGTCGGGTCTGATCAACACGTAACTGTAGCTGCTGCAACAACAACAGGCAAAAAAAGAGCTGAGTATTAATAGAAACCAACGCGTAGAGAGTGAGATAAGCATACGAGTTGTGAAAGAGAGGCGACTACAGCGGGAGAGAGAGATTGAGAGTGAGAGTGAGCGATCGCAGAGATGATTTTACGATTATTTTTAAACGATAAAATCGCAGCAGGCGAAGTCAAGTGCAGTGGCATCAAGTAACCGAGGGGTGGCTCTGCCTGGCCTGGGCCAGAGTACCAAATCAAGCCATTAGCTCTAAAGTTTTTTTGTTGGCCTAAATATAGAGTCCCTTCTTGTCTGGCACTCGAATTGGAGTTACTATATTTGGACTGACCAGCAGCATATGCCACATGCCACATGGCACATGGCATAAGGCGCTCTCGAGTTACATACACGCGAGTTATCGATTTGATTTCTCGATACATATAATGTTTAATATGCTTTTGGCTTTTTGAGTTGAGTTGAATAGAAATTCAATTGGCAACACCAAAAAATAGGCTCGGGGTCTTGGGCCATCCATGTGTCGCAGCTGAAGTTGCAACTTTTCATGCAACAATAATCGCAGATTCCAGTCACGATTTAGCATTTTTCATCAGCGCTGCGATTTTCATGTCACGTTCCACTGACAAAGTTTTCTAGCCCGTAACCTTTACCTCCCCTCCCCGCCTCTGCCGAGGCGCGCGAACTTTTGAAACATCGCGTCTTTTGTGGCCATATAACCTCAAGTACATACCCATCTCTAAACATATAACAGAGTATGTGTGTATACGGACTGACTATAGGCTATACCCTATATAGATATAGCCTCGAGTTGCTGCCTGTTTGTTTGCTCTTTTGGCAAAGTTTTGTCAGCCTGATGTTTAATTGTTGTGTTCTATGCCCCTCATTCAGTGTGTGTGTGTGTGTGTGTGTAGTGTATGTGTGTGAAGCAAGTTAAGTACGTCTGATCACATTTTGAAGTTGTTGCAAACTTGTCAGTTGCCATCAAACCTAGCAGTAAAACTTAATTTAAGGCAGCATTGCCTCAAGCTCTCCGTTTTAATAGAACTAAGTCTAGGGCTAAATAGTATTATATAAAAAGCAAAATGTAGATCTTAAAGCTCTGTCTAAAAGCTCTGTCTAAAGCTGTATTTAAAAGAGCTTTAAGAATACATATAAAAGCACTCGAAAGTTTCTAAGCTCATGCCTTAAGCTTAAAGTCAACTCAAAGCTTAATTAATTCATGATTTGAAGGCAGATTTAAAGCTCCTTTGAAGCACAAGAACTTTTGCTAAAGTATAGTCAAATTTTGCATCATTTATTAATACTATTTATTAATAAAATTGTCATAAAAGTGATATAGAATTAATCGTGAGTTAATTTGAATGTGGCTTCATTAAACTAGAATTGAAAAGAGCTTTAAGAATACACATAAAAGTACTTGAAAGCTTTTGAGCTTATGCCTGAAGCTTACAGCCAATTTAAAGCTAACTGAATTCATGACTTGAAGGCAGATTTAAAGCTTCTTTGAGGTACAAGAGTTTTGGCTAAATTGAGGAAAAATGTAAATAAATAGTATTATATAAAAACCAAACGTTAGATCTTAAAGCTCTGTCTAAAAGCTTTGTGTGACATAAAGCTGTGTTAAAACAGAGCTTTAAGAATACACATAAGTACTGAAAAGCTTTTGAGCTTATGACTGAAGCTTACAGCCAATTTAAAGCTAAATGAATTCGTGGTTTGAATTCACATTTAAAGCTTCTTTGAAGTGACATTAATTCTTCATTATTTATGTCATAAAAGTGATATAGAATTAATCGTGAGTTAATTTGAATGTGGCTTCATTAAACTAGAATTGAAAAGAGCTTTAAGAATACACGTAAAAGTACTTAAAAGCTGCCAAGCTTACAACCAATTTAAAGCTAAATGAATTAATGACTTAAAGGCAGATTTAAAGCTCATTTGAAGTACAAGAGCTTTTGCTAAATAAATTCTTCATTATTTATGTCATAAAAGTGACATCGAATTAATCGTGAATTAATCTGAATATGGCTTCATTAAACTAGGATTACAAACAACTTAATTCACAATTTGCATGCATTTACATAGAGAGATGAACGAATAACAAAACAGAAAAGGCAAATACTAAAGGAATAAACTTTGCAGCCAGTTTGGGGCAGCTAGTGGAAACTCTTGAAGTAGAAGTTGGTTTTGTTTAATGCTTTTTGCCACTTTATTAATTTCAAAATAAAATGGCGCAACCATTAACAATGCAGCAGAACGCAAGCAGCCGCAGCAAAAACAAATACTTGCACACAATTCTCCGTCAAGCCACAATAAACAAGGAAAAGCAGCAGCAGCAGCAGTAACTACTGAAAAGCAAAGTGAGAGAAATAAAAAATGTTCACTTACAGCAAATGTTTGAGTACGTGTACTACATACATATACATGAATGGGATCGTATACGCATACTTTTGTAGTGCAGTGTAGAAAGCACACAACCAACAGCCCCACACACACACACACACAGCGAGAGAGAATGAGCTTTTTCTTCCACCACTTCTTCTTCTCTGTTGATTCTCTCCTCCTCCTCATCCTACTCCTCTTGCCATTCCCTTCATCTTTCTATAGTTCTGTGCACGCTCTGCAGTCATTTGGAGCATATGTTTCGAACATTTTTCATAATCAAAAAGCTTTTAGCGGCGGACAGTGGCAATGATGGCCACGACAACAAGATACAGAAGAGAGATGTGGCTGCCACGCCCACTGCTCATAGCCGCCCCTCGCGTACTCTTGCCAGCTGCAAACTGACTAACTTATTGTGAACCAAGTGGAGCTTATTGTCCGTTTCATTTTCGAGTGCAGCAGCGTGTAAAATCGCAATAATGCACCAGATTCCACCAAAAATGTTCCACACTGTCCGCCTCACTGTCCAATGTCCACAGTCCGTTCGTAACCGTGTCCCATGCACCACTTGCGTTCGTACCGTTAGCCACCGATTTGTGGCATACAAAAAGAATTACACTTGACAAACATCAGCAGCTGAAACTATGTATTTAAACACTGCTAAACAGGGTAATACCCTGTAATGAAGCTTCATGTGGGAGATATTGATTACAAATACATTTTGGAAAAACGAGAAAAAGATATAAACTGTGCTAGACTATGCAATACCCTGTAAGAGGCAGCAAAAATACTATATGTTAAAAAAAAACTCGACAGCCAGAAGAATGGAAGAAAAAATGAAAGAACGGTAGTAAAAAAAGGGAAAAATGAAGTCATCAAGGAACCAAATAAAAGTAAAGGTTGAAAGAAGGAAGTCAAATATTCCCAGAGTTCCAAAATCAGAACTTTATTGGGCTTAATGGGGAATACTCCTACTACTACTACTTAGCATATTTACTATGAATCTAACACAAAGTTATGTGGAAAATAATAGTATGACTTCTTAATACTATGATATGGAGTATATGTACAGCAAACTCAAGGATTTGTTTAATTATTTATTAAATGTAATTTGGAATTAATTCTATAGTACAATGTAGCAAAAGAAAATGAGGGCTTCAAACTATGACTCAAGCATTTAATATTCAGAAAATATATTAGAATATCTGAGAGAGAACATTAAAGAGCATAAACTTATTTAATGGAATAATGACACTACTAAGCAGAATAAGTCTGAATATAGAACAATATTGTAAGAAAAGAATGCAATACCTCGGAGTAATTTCATTACATTAACTCTGAAAAAAGAACTCCTTCTTTTAAACAGAAATGTAGAAGTCAACAAGCAGCATTTCAATCAAGATCTCAATATCCATTACAAAATTATAACACAAATCATTTGCTTTTATTATATTTTCAAAATTAGAATTTTTTAAATATATATATATATTACTATATATATCTTAATATATGTATTTACATTCTTTTTAATATTTATGTGTATTTATTCAATATACCCAACCCTACATTATTCCACAGGGTCCAAAACACAACAAGCGGCAATTGTCATGCCAATTGATTGCTGCAACCAGCTAAAATATTGTAAAAGCAAATTCAGCAACAAATTGTAACAATTAAACTCGATTTTCACAGGCATAAGCTGGATGCCAGAAAATTATGAATGTTGAATAAATTGAATACAATTTGAACTACAATCTATTGCTGCATGTTGCACTTCATCTTAGGCAATTGCAATTTAAAATATATATGTATATATTTTTGTGTATTTATTGTTGACAGTTTGCTGCGTATATTATGTATTATTATATTTGCATTAAGCAAACAAACAGCAAGAACAAACGAAAGGAGAACAAAAAGCAGAGATACCACAGCAAACATTCAGTTGGCTGTCATTGTTGTAGTTATTGTTGTTGTTGTTGTGGTGTGCACATTACGCATTTTATTACATTTCCGAATGCTTTTAATTGCCTTTCATTAATTTTTGCGCAATACCGGTCATCATATGCAAATAAATTGCGCATACGCCTCGTTTGCCGACAGCAGTCATGGTAAAAACATAACCATACATAAATACGTATTGTAGAATAAACAATAAAGCACAGCCGTTGAGAATTGTGGCTGCAGCTGATCCAAATCCCAGACAAGTGATGACTGACACAGGATGTTGGAGTTTTTGAAATGAAAGCAGAGAAACGAAGAGACAGCCTGAAGACCTTTAAACTGTGTAGCTGAGAGGCAAGGGTAAGCAATAGCTATAAGATAAATTGAAAAATATTTTTATAATATTTATTTGTTTATTTATTAAGTTAAATATGTTATAAAATAATATATTTAAAAGGCCTGCGGCTCGATAGCTTTTATAGTAATAATTTCTAACTATAATATCAATAACGAGTAGTTCAACTTCTTGAAATCAATTTCCATTTTAAAAAATTCCTAATAAATTTTTTCCATTTCTGTTAATAATTTATTTGATACACACAACAAAAAGTGCTACAAATTTTGTCAATGGATTATTGCATTAGCAAAGTTTGTATCACTTTTGTTGAGTCTATTTTTTAAAAGCATTTGTGCGTGCCACCGTCGTGAAAACATACAAAGTAAACAACAAGCGCCACAATAAGTATGAGGCCAAGAATGGAAAATATCACCGTTAATGCACACTTCAATACAGAACCAACGCAGCTAAAAAAGATTCATTTGCTTGAGCACAATAAATGGCAGAAACTTTGGCACTTTAAACTTACCAGCACATTAATTTACCTAAACATTTGGCTAAGCATTTGCACATCCTGATCGAGTTTATATTAAATGAAAGTCCGAAATAAAAATTAATTGAAATTCTGTATGCTATGATTTAAGTAATTTACAATCGAAAGTCTGACATAGTTAACTTTAGATAAATGTGTTATTTAAGCCAATAGATACCGCCAGTACGACTGTATCTGTATTCCAATCAAATTTCTCAACAGTCACTGTTAAAATTATGCCCCCTTAGCATATTTTGCCATTCAAGCAAATTATATTTTATTTTATTTTATTTCTATTTGTTGAGCAATTTTTTTATTATTCGTCGCGTCGTAAATTCGATTAACTTAAGCCACCAGCACCGGCACATTCAATTGTTGTTAAGGGCCCAACTGTAAAAACGAATTTAAAAAATGGAATACAAAAAGCAGAAGCACTCATACCGCATAATCGAAATGTATTTGGGCTTTTTATTGCAAAAGCCAAGGTATGGTTACTCGCATTCCAAGGGTGGATGGTGTGTGTGTGGATTTCGGTTTGCTTTCTTTTTACCAGCGAATGTGAGAAGTGGGGGGCAATAACAGCATTTTAACGCCTTATGGTCCATTTAGGTAAAAGTGTCATTTGCGTTGGGAGCTTAACGAGAAATTATGACCTCTGGGCGGCCCAGGCCCAGGCAGTCATAGGCTTTAAGCAAAAGTAGTATTCCCTGGCAATTCGCAAGGAGAAAGAATGATGGCAATACCAGACGATTAGATATGAAGATAGGCCACATTCTGGAAATTGTTTAAAGATATAAAAGTAGTATCTATCGATAGCAGATTACAAGAGTATAAAAGAAGTTTATTGAAGGTATGAAATCTACATATTACTTGAATAAAATATTCCACATTTTTTACATAATTTTTTAAACTTTTTTTGCATTGGGATAGAAACAGATTAAAATATATCTTTGAATAAATCTTTAAAATAACGAACCTATCTTCACTATATATATAAAATATATCTTTAAAAATAATTAAATAAAATATTCAACATTTTTTACATAATTTTTTAAACCCTTTTCGCATTGAGTTTGAAAAAGATTAAAATATATATATATAAAAAAAATTTTAAGAAATTTAACGAACCTATCTTCACTAGTTTCATGTCATTTGATAAACAGAACTGTATATTTAACTTTCAATACTACTCACATAAAAGTAACCTTTGACTTTGGCATCAATATGAAAACATTTTAATTTAAACATTTTTGAAATGGACAAATTTAAATTTACCAAGAAAATTTAGTAAACATTGACAATGTCTTTGAAGGAAAGAGCAGCTCCAGGGGTATTATCAATTCTGAGTCTACTGGTACTCGATGGTGTGTTATTGGGTTTGGCCAAATCGATAGAACCGTGTCCGAATGTCTCGAACCAAAATCGAAGAAGACAAAATTAAGATGAAAGAAAATCGATTTATACTTTTTATGCAGCTAATAAAAATGTTAACAATGTGTTATTATTTGTAGACCATTTATCAAATGTAGCCAAAATGTCTTGAATAGAAACTTCTCACTAGAAATGTAGATAGTCTAGATCACTTCAACAGTGCAGTGATTATATGAATATACCTAATTTAGTACATAGTCTGGCATATAGCAAGTGCTTAACGTTAACGACGCGCCAGAGTTATGACCCAGCCAATCGCAGAGCAAACTGTTGAGCTCAAATCTGTGCCTGATAGCTAGCCAAAAATAAAGCCTCAAAAGCCTGCTATCCTCAGTTTTATTCTACATCAAGTCATTCCACTACTTTAGCGCGACATTTCAATGAAATTTCCATAAGGAAACCATTTAAGAGCTGCCGAAATGCGGAACGAAAAAGAAATCTGTGAAAAACCGCAATGTCAGTACGGGGTCTTCGGTCTTCCCCTCTCTCATCACTGATTGTTGTGTGAGGCAAAAACTGATGCTAGTAGTTAACGGTACTTTGTATGCAAAGTGCAAAAAACGGAAGTAAAGTGCCACACAGCACAGCGAATAGTCGTAGCAACTAGCCCAACAGTCACGTGGACACGAGGAGGAGGAGGAGCAGTGGGGCAGCTCATGAGCTGGAAGGTGAAGCAGAAGAATAGCCAGGAGGCCGCAAAGCGTTCAGCAGCTTCTGTTTGATTATATACTTTCCACTTTTTTTATACGCTATAGCAACTGCTTGTGGCTGTTACTGCTGCACTTTATTTTTGTAAGCGAGAGCGGGAGAGAGGGTGTGAGTGGGGAGGGGGAGTCGGGGCACACTGACAGCTGACTGAAATGTCGATGGGTAACTTCAAAATCGCTTGGGTGAACCATTTTGGGGTTTTACTTCCTACTCAATGTGTATCTACGTATCTTTGTATCTACGTATCTTGGCATCTATGGTGTGATTAAGAACGTTCCGTTCGTTGTATTTAAGTGTTGGCCCTAAGCTCTTTGTTACTCTTTACGCTTCATTGAACCAACGATGAGTGGGTGGCTCAATGTGCTGCGCCTTATTGCCAGCACACTATGTGTGTGTGTGAGTGTGGGTTAGTATCTGTGTGTGGATTGGAAACTTTAGCATATCATTACCACAGCTGTGGCTTACGGCACGACGCCTCACTCAATGACTG
Source organism: Liodrosophila aerea (assembly GCA_035045005.1). Classification (NCBI taxonomy): domain Eukaryota; kingdom Metazoa; phylum Arthropoda; class Insecta; order Diptera; family Drosophilidae; genus Liodrosophila; species Liodrosophila aerea. The sequence goes on along the minus strand of JAWNNL010000934.1, from coordinate 46,369 downwards.
CCTGGCTTTAGATGGCAATTTATCGATAAGCACTTAGTTTTCCAATTGATCACACTGTGATTTATGCTAAACTTAATTTTCTAATTATGTTAGACACAGTCTTAAACATAATATGCATTATTATATAAAATACTTAACTAAAGCCCAACATTGAACTTGAAAAATTGTGTTTCAATTTAAAATACTAAACCTTATATTCTGGTTTAAATAGCAATAATTTTGCCTATTGCAATAGATACCCTGTATTTTCTTTTAGCAAATAATGTATAATATTTATATATGTATACATCTGATGTATCCGTAAACTTTTAAGTGTTGCAAAATGCAAATAGTAATAATAAGTCATAGCAATAAGTTTTAGGGATTAATTAGGTATACGAAGACTGGTCACACTGATACAAGCCAAGCAACAGGAACGACGCTTCAAAAACGAACGTAATAAAAATCTGTAAAAATAAACGTAATCATCGCATTAAAACTAAATAAAATACCCGCAGATTACATACATAATAAATAATAATTTTCATTTTTTATTGAGCTAATCTTTTTATGCTACTTATTTCTATAATCATTAAAATTATTTTCCATATGCTATGCTGCTGCTAATTATTTATTTCTTATTTAGTTTTGTATTTCCAGATGCTATGTATTTTTGTCAGTTTTTTCTACTGATAACCTTGCTGTATTTTAGTTTAATTCGACTAATACGAACCCGTGAATACTTGTTTGTTTTGCACTAAGATAACCCTGTCATTGTCTATTCTCACGCCACACGCACAAGCCTAACATTGAATCCCTAATCTTTTTACAGAATAATGTGTTGATAACATGGGCCTGACTTTGGGTATAAAAGCCAGTGTTTGTCACGGGCTAAGCTAAGTTTTTTGGAATCAGTTCAAAGCCTACGATGAAATTTTTTACTGCACTCATTGCGCTCCTTACTTTCGTTTTGCTGGTGGCAAGAGTTACTGCCATGCCACAAAATGACCATGACTATACTAATGATCAGGAGCCGGATCCAGTGCCAAGGAATTTGGACCTTTATTTAGGTATTGGCGGCATTCCTGGGCACGACGGAGGTGACGGTGGTGCCAAATGGTGATACCAAAGTTGTGCATTGACATACAAATGGATTCGAATGAGGATAATAAACAAATTAAACTAGTGTTCTACAGTCAACCAGATGTGTGTTATATTTTTGGTAGTAATACTATGTTAATATACACAAGTTTGGCAGTAAAAAGCAAAAGAAAATGTGTAATCAACAGAAAATAATAAATGTACTAATTCAATTTTAAATATAATAATATTTTGAATTTTTCTATTATTCTATAAGGCATAACACATCCCAACTACATATAAAGTAACAGTAGATGTTGCTGTACAATCACAATAAAAATAAAAAAAAAACCGGAAAGCTACAGGCGGACGCAACAGACAGTTGTAAGAACTAATATATTATTATAATAATATTTTGAATTTTTCTATTATGCATATTCTATTAAGCATAACACATCGCAACTATAAAGTAACAGTAGATGTTACTGTAGAATCACAATAAAAATAAAAACCGGAAAGCTACAGGCGGACGCAACAGACAGTAGCATATATGTATGTACTTTGTACTTTGCTTTGCCTCGGCACAAAATTAAAAAAGCCCAGAAAGCTACACAGACCCTGTACTTTCTTTAAAGAACTAATATATAAAAGCAAATAAAAATAAATGTTATAATTCAATTTTAAATATAATAATATTTTGAATTTTATAACTCTCAAAAGCAATAATACATCGTAACCTTGGGTCTTCGGCGAGTGAATTATGCAAACACATACACATAAATGAGTCTTTAATAATGTTTAACTGAACAGTTCAATTATTGTGATTTCAGTCTATTGTGTTTTCAGTTCTTAGCTGCTTTTAAGCTCTCAATAGGAGTAGATAGATCTTGCATAATGCCATGAATGCCCTGTTCTGATATGGTGAGGCGAACGCTTCAATGCATTTCATTTCATAGAATGTTTTGGGATCTTTTATTTTTTCATTATGGCCGATGGCCTGAATGTCTTCCCCTAGACTGTACTATGTAGTGTGCGGACCAGTCACGGTTACATTGCCAACCCCCGCCCCCCGGCCCCATGCCCATCCCCCCCTCGATGCTCTACACTTTTTGATTGCCTTTTACTACATTGAACATTTGGCATTTGCTATCTGCTTTGCCTGTGGATACTGCGATGAGTATCGAGCAGCAGGAGGAGGGGCGGGGGAATTAGTGTGGTGTGGCGTGGAGGGAGGGGGGTAATGTGCTTGTGCCATTACTTCGATTTGTTTCTTATTTAAATTTCGTATACGCTTCAAGCAACAGCGTGCCAGGGCTGCATTAAGTGCTTTTGCGGGTGCAAACTCGAATTAATGGGAACCCAAAAAAAAAACTAAGAGAAGAAGCAGACTAAAAAATAAATGAGAGAGGGGTGGAGGTGGGGGGAGGGTGCAGCACTTGCTGTGGTTGCCAGCTGTAACGCGTTTAATTTATACGCTCTCTGGCAACACACAACAAAATAAAGTATGGCCAAAGGGAAGAAGAAATAAAAATATATATTTATTCTACAGCTGCTTCTGCACTTAGCGATGTGTGTGTGTTGTGTGTGTGTGTGCGAGTGTGTTTCTCTCTGTGGTAATAAAAAGCAGCCAGCGAGTGGCATTCAACACCTTTTTCTATTTTGGCCAAAAAGCTTAATAAACAAACGACCAAATGGGGTGCGGATGCGGATGCGGATGCGAATGCGAATCTAAAGTAGAATGGCAGTTGAGGATGACTATGGGACCAAACCAGCGCATAAACATTTAAGTCCACAATTTGCACAGCACGTAAAAGGGGCCACCCCCCACACACACACTCGCACACTCGCCTCATATGGTTACCCAAACCAAATGCTAGCCAAATGCAATTTTCACGTGCAACCGCAACGAAATTTATGCCACACAGCAACAGCTACGGCTACAACTCTAGCAGCTGCTGCTGCCACTGCCACTGCCCCACCCACTTGCCACTTGCTACTTGCCACTGACAATGGCTTGACACCAGCGCCCACCCACGCCCCCTTACAGTTGCAGCTGCTGCATCTTTTAACAGTGTGCCTCGCATATGAGTCCAAGTCGAACAGTCGTCGACGTCGACGCCAGCGTCTACGTCTGCGTCGCGGCTTCATGCGTGCCCGGCTACGATGTGGCAACATAAACATAAAAGCAACAACAACAGCAACTGCTTACGAGTACTACAAACATTGGCAGCAGCAGTAGCAGCAGCAGCAGGCTGTAGTGCATGCCCTGTGCCCAATTTAAGACTGCATGCAAAACTTAAAGTTAATAGGCAAGTACTGTGGAGTAGAGTTGGGATACTGCTTAATGAATTTGAGACTATCGATGCTTTTGATTGCCAATGCCAAGTCAATGGAGTTCCTGCATATGTAAGTACATATTTTATAAATATATTTTCATTCATTACATAACGAATATTCATAGTTCAAATTGAAAATCTATCTATCTAGAATCTATTTCTTTTGAAGATGTTTTGCTATCGTACAGCTAATATCTTTCTATACAGAAAAAGATGATCAAGCAATTGCTACTAAAACTGTAACTGAAGAATGAAATACAGAAATACGCTAAAACCAAATTTACTAATACGATTTACCACCCAAAGTTATTAATACTTATTCTGTTTATCTACCTTATCATTGAGCTACAACCTTGTATAGTAAATCTATTCAGGTTGTCAGTCTAATTATAGTTGTAGTTGAAAATCAAATACTGACCGTTTTATTGAGAGATTATATTAGACTAATCACATCAAGTGTTTTGATAGTAGACAACACTATGAGTTCACATTAAAGCAAATTAAACAAAAATTGCCTTCTTAATCGTGCAGCTAGACATAGCCAAAGGCTACGCAGCCAGAGCTATAACTTATAGTTAATTTAGTTTAAACTACTATAACATTAATAAGAAATAAATAAATAAAAAAAACTGCATTCATTTCGAGTTACTTAAAAAAACAACTAAGCCTAAAATAAAGTTGATTTATATGCTATATATCATACTAAAAATGATCTGATATTAAAGAGAAAAAATGTATAAAAATAGTTATCTATAATAAATTCCAACAAAATAATAAATAAAATAAATTTAAATAAATATTAAAAAAAATTTATAAAATTATGTAACCAATAATAAATTCCAACAAAATAATAAATAAAATAAATTTAAATAAATATTTAAAAAATGTATAAAACTTATCTGTCATAAGTTCCTACAAAATAAATTGAATTTTCAATATTCAAAACTCAGTTAACATTTCTAAAATTTCATGGCAAATATTGTGCTCAGTGTAGTTCAGCTCTAGTCAATTCAAAAGAATTCATTTCGAGTCACTTTAAATGCCTTTGGCATGTTGTAAATTGGACATTGGGCTGGGCTGCTATAGCCTCGGGCATACATACATAGGTCATGATTTCGCACATTGTTTCTTTTGTTGTGGCAATGGCTGTGTGTGTGTGTGTGTGTGTGTGTGGCATTGTAATGCAGCAGATATCACCTGGAGCTGCATTTGTTCAGCAGTTGAGCTTATTTATTGCAGTTGAATTAAAATGAAAAACGTTGCCTGCCTGCCTGCTGGTTGCTGGCCAAGGCAAAGGCTGAAGGCAAAGAGTTCATGTGCATTGCTATAGTAATGCCTGCCACACGATGACATTTGGCTCTCCCATTGCGGAGCTGCGGAACCAGCATCCGTTTACTAACGGACAATGAGTAACAGGCGAAACAAACAGGAAGAGTTAATATGGCTAGGGAGGAGGAGTATGGGGAAGGGAACAATGTGGCCACACAAGTAGAAGCTCAAGCAGCCGCAGCTCATAAGCACAACCCATGGACACCTCTGCTAGTGAGAGAGCGGGCTTTTGGGTTTCCGTTTCCGCTGCAATGTGTCGCCGCCATTATGCAAATGCTGTTCTACTACTCCCTCATCCCCCCCTTCCCCGCTCCGCGTATACTACTGTGTCCAGCACATTCCGCAGCTCATTGCAATCTGCATTTAAATGACCCAAGCAAGTCGCAAACGCGCGCTGAGATTTCAGAGCCAGAGCACAAGCAACGTCTTGTCGTCGCATCATTTGCAAAAATATTAAGCATAAAATAAATTTCCACTGCCAGCACCTGGAAATTATGCATGAAATACTGAACTGACCCCCCGCTCCACCCTGTCTGCTGCATTGCTGTGCGTGCCTGGCGAGTGAAATGAGTTTTTGGTTTGATAATTGAAATTCCTTTTAGCACTGTGATTTCTTTTGCCATCTCACTGCGAAAGTCAAGCCGTACAGTCCCGTCCAGTCAACTGCTGATTATTGATCTTGATATTGAATAAGTTTTCACGCAAATCACTTGCCATATTCAACTGAAAATAAAGGAAATCAAAGCACAGCTGCAGCGCATTGAATGTGCTCAGCATTTCAACCAATACCATCAATACCATTGATTTTTATGATTGATACCAAAATATATCAAAAGACACACAATTAATGCGGGCGTTTAAAAAATACTCTCTAAGAATTAAGGCAATTTTTTAGACTGTTTGCTCATATTTTAAAGGCAAAAAATCAACGAAAGTAATGCAGATAAAAACGAATTTACCTTATAAAAAAATTTTCTAAAATAATAACTAAAATAAAAAAAAAACTAAATTATTGATAAGTAGACAAATTTATTTGAGTTCAGGCAGCGTTAGTGTTGGATGTGAAGTTTTAAATAATGCATTCAAAAAATAATATCAAAAATATTTAAAATAGAATTTTCTAAATACAAATATGTATTTTAATTGACTTATTGTCAGATGAGGATAGTGTCATTAATATTAGTACTAAATAATTTCATTTAATATATTTATTTTAAATATAAAACTAGCACTTAAAATATGAGTAGATATTTATGCAAAGCAAAAAAAACCAAAATTAAAATATACAAAAATAATATTAAATATTAAAAATTAAAGAACGTCTTTCGCTCGCACACACTAGTATTAAATTATTATAATTATAGTTAAAATGTAATAAACAAAATTTTAAAAATATATAAATTAAATAAAAACTGAACTGCTGAATTTTAAACAAATTGCTATTATTATAATAATAGTAAATATTATTTAAATTAATTTCCTATATTTCTGTATAAGTAAGAGAATTTAAAGTTTAAAATATTAGCTTGGTTTGGGCTTTTTGCTTTGTTTTTTCTGTAGACTAAACTAATTTCACACACGGCTAGAGTCGGCAGGTGGCATAAGGCATAAGAACTGTGAAGGAAGGGAGAGGGGAGAGAGGAGGCTGATGGTAAAGTAAGGGTGTTCATAGGGAAGCAGCTTCACAGTCGTTTTCATAACTTTGACAAGGTAACAGAGCCCAGAGACTGCTAATAAAGTTACACGTACTCACACACACACACTCGCACACACATGCATATAAAGATTGTGTGTAACGCGTGCTGTTATAAGCCAGCATAACCCCACATACACACCCTCACCCTCTCTCACACACACACCCATGCCCAAGAGAGTTGTTAACGTTATTTTCTGTATTTTTTTTCATCGCAGTGTTTACTCTTTTTCATCTTGGCACCAGGACTCTAATGACAGCACCCCTGTTGCAGTCAGGCCCCGACGATAAGCGACAATAAACATAAAAAAATGAAATACAAGAACTGTACCCCCTGCCCCTGGCTATCTGCGCTTCTATCTTTGCTGAATTTTATGCAATGCTCGGCACAATTTTAACAACCACACGAGATTTTTGTCGAGCTTTATTGCTGCTCTCATGGATTTTTGGCGGATTTTCAACGCATCAGGTTTATTTGGCGCCCATTTTTTTTTATTTTTTTTATGTCTTCATACACGTGCAACGACTCACTGATGTGGCAGGTTCTGCCAGGTTGCCACCATCCTTGTGGGGTGCGCAAATTAGTTCACAGCGCAAATTCATTAATTGAATTATAATTTACAAGCGCCATCCGACAACTCCAGGGCTCCCCACTATATATGTGTGGATATATAGTATACGTAAATGTGTTTCTGTTCTACGTATTCATAGCGAATATGTGGAGCAAGTAAATAATAAACATGTCATATTCATTTGCACGCTGGGACAGCAGGCAGGCAGGCATATGAGTCGAGTACGGGTATCAGCTGTATTCAACCGCAGCGACCTTGTTATGCCCACCCTGCCAAAAGACTGAAAAAATATGATTCAGTTATGTAGTATGTATTTTTTTACAATTTTTTACTACACTCTGTATGAGTTGTTATGTCAGAAAGTTGAACGAGAAACACATAGTTTAATGTGTGTATTAATATTTACTACAACATTCTCTCCCCCATGTTATATCAAAATAATTATTCCTTACTCTCTGTCCCATAGGTCATACCTTAGTCAACAACCTGAACTCTACAGCTCAAATATTTTTTAAATTAAAATAATTATTCCTTACTCTCTACCCTATTTTAGGTCATATAACTAGTCGACTACTTGGCCTCTATAGCTCAAATATTTTTTAAATATCATATGTATAATAGTGTAGGTCATATTGTAGGTCATACGGCTAGTCAACTACCTAGACTATATAGCTCAAGTATTTTTTTAAATTAAAATAATTATTCCTTACTCTCTACCCTATGGTAGGTCATATAACTAGTCGACTACTTGGCCTCTATAGCTCAAATATTTTTTAAATATCATATGTATAATAGTGTAGGTCATATTGTAGGTCATACGGCTAGTCAACTACCTAGACTATATAGCTCAAGTATTTTTTTAAATTAAAATAATTATTCCTTACTCTCTGCCCTATTGTAGGTCATACGGCTAGTCCACAACTTGGCCTCTATAGCTCAAATATTTGTTTAAATATCATATGTACAATAGTGCAGACTGAAAACATTATACAGTCTGTTTCATATTCATAAGACACTCTTGAATTATAACTTTGACGGCTTATATCTGGTGATTAAAGGTTTCTAAAGCCGAAATTTTTTTACAATAACATCGGGTATACATCTGAGCTTTGAATTCACCGTTAGAATTTTGCGTTTTTCCATTGAACTATTTTTCACATGAATTTTTTTACTGAAAGCACGTTTTGATGCGCCTTTTTGGTGTTTCGTTATTATAAGACACCCATCATTTAAACAAGAACCGTTTGGTGGAGAATTTTTTTAACATTTTTTTTATATTCAGTATATTTTTTTCGATTTTTGAGAACCTTTCCCAAAAGGTTTCGCATGAACCCTTGTTTTTTTTTTTTAATTCCGGTTCAAATACACTCCATTCTGTCTTAAGGCCATAACTTCTCTCGCAGTGCCGATATCGATGTCTAATTAAGAGTTTTATACGTAATAATGACGATTAAAATAAAAAAAGGTCCTAAGGACAAAAAAATAGGATATCTGGGTGCGATAAGCGCATTTTAAGCTGTAAGGCGTCCAATTCTACGGCCAGTTGCGCGCAGTTGGAGGCTTCTGTGGGCTATTAGGCATCCAGAATCAGTTTTTGGAGAGCCATAACAAAGTGTCTACACTTAATGCGAACCAATAATGCAAAAAAATCCCAATCTTGATGACCGACACAAGGATATAAACACTGATTTTGCAAGCAGAACTTTGCACTAAAATGGTCAAATGCATGTAATTTATCGAATTTTATTTTTTTGAATAAAATTGAGAAAACAAAATGAATATCCATTAAAACCATCCATATTAAACATTTCTCATCTGGATAAATGATTGAAACAACAACAACAAATTAATTTCACAAAAAAAATTAAATTCGAAAAATTTTGTACATTTGACCATTTTCAATGGAAAAACGCAAAATTCTAACGGTGAATTCAAAGCTCAGATGTATACCCGATGTTATTGTAAAAAAATTTCGGCTTTAGAAACCTTTAATCACCAGATATAAGCCGTCAAAGTTATAATTCAAGAGTGTCTTATGAATATGAAACAGACTGTATTACATACATTTCGTATGCATTGTTTTTGTTTATTATTCTTTCATTAAAAATATGAGAAATTGCATGTTGCATATTTGGTAAAGAAAATATTTTTTCAAATACAATCGAGTTCAGTTTCATATAGCATTTAATTAAGAGACAGAGATAAATTCTTCTCGCTTTGAAGCGAATAAAACAAGTGTTGTATTTCATTAATTAAAAAGCTGGTTATTTGATAAAAAATGTATAATAAATGTCGAATAGTATCCAAGTTAAGACACTTTTTTGTTTGTGACACGAAAATATTTATATTGAATTTTATAAAGAATTTTGTTGCCTTTTTTATCATTTAATAAATGAGCATACAATTTTATACTTCAAATACCATCCATTCGATATTGTCTTTGATTAAGTTCATTAAGTTTATAGGCTGACACTTGACATTTAGTTGATGTATAGCGCCTGGGATTATTAATAAGTTCGTCAGCTACATTTTGTAGCATCTGTCAATTTGTCGCAAAGGAGCAAAGGGAGCCAGGCATGAGGCAAGGCAGGACTCGACTCCCAGCAGATACAATCGAATGGCATGTCAATACAAATGCAAAAAGGAATTGCCAACACGCACAGCTCGGGCAGGGCAGGGGCTAAAGACAGAGAGCGGAATGTGCTGCTGCATCCTTGTGCCTTTGCTCCTGCTCCGGCTGCTCCTGCTGCTCCTGCTGTTGTCATGTATTACGTCAGCTTAACATGCGATCAGCGACAGTGAGCGACATGCTGAAGTGCCACGCCCACATTTGGTGCGTTCTGCAAAGGCGTTGACAGGCAGCAATTTGCAATTGCTGCAAAATTATTTCTGTGTTTGTCGCCCACTTTTTGATGAGTGTTAAACTGCCAAATCAATCGAGCTGAAAAATAATGTTGCAAAAACGCATCGCATGTCGACCATTAAAAAGCAATTTAATTTACTAAAACATCAAACACACGCACACACACTGTCACTAACACACACACACACACACTCACATAAGCACACTTACTCTGCAGCTGTAAAGTATGCTACACATTTTCGTTGCCAGATAAATTCCAAATATTAAAATCGAATTTACTTTGCATATGCTGTTGCAGTGGCTGGTTGCAGCAACCTAGGCAGTGGGCGTGGCTGCAGCTAGAGCTGAGAATTTGTCGTGAGTATCAAGTGTCACGAGTAGCATACGGAATTTACTTGGAAGGCAAGGAAAGTGAATGAAAGGGAGATGTATATGTACAACCACAAAGAATATAAAGAATATATTATATGGTATATTATACTATATTAATATTATAAATTATATAATATTATATTATAAATTATACTATATTATCGCTATATGTTGACGTACTGAGACTATTTGATCTTTGCTAAACGTGAACTCAACATTAGAAAGTTGAAGAATATTTTCAACTGAAAAGGCTGGCCAGATAGTCCTATTTTAGATAGATAGCTCTAATTTCTGATGTAAAATCATCTTAAAATAATGAAAATGATTACAGACATTACTGTTTGCAATTGCTTCCTTCGAGACAATTTTACATATATTTGAATTGCATACTTTTGAGATGCTATTAAAAGATAACTTTATTTAGGCAGAACCCCAAAAGTATGCTAGACAATTTGCTATAAAAGTGCTACAAAAACGCATTCTATATGCTTATTATATAGAATGGTACAAAAGTCCTTTACTATCCCACTATATTCATATTCTTTTCTGCTATTTACTGTGACTTATTATGCAACTAATTTATTTTGAAAAATGTTTATAGTACTCACAGTTAAGCTAAGTTAATAGCAATCTTATTTACAGATTAGAATATCGATACATCGATACACAAATGTATTTCAAGAATATTTTAAACTTATACATATAGCAAGATATCATCTACTTTATTGAAGAATACCTTACATTATAGTTGAACTATGAACTTAATACTTCAACTTATTATTTCACGAGTTTATTTCCCTTGAAGTTGCAACAATTTTTGACCTGATAATTAAACTGTTTAGTGGCCTTAGGGATCTGTACAACTACGACCATATATTCTAAAAAACTTATCAACATCTATACCCCTGTCTATGCATCCGTTCAAATTCCTATCAAATTTTCTACTGCACACATTTTATGAAACTCTAATTATGCACATAATATGCAGAAAAAGCAATTAAATCGAGCATGGTTTTTAACGCCAAGTGCACAAATTATCTGATGGGAGTCGTACTATACATATAGTAGATGTGGCCAGCTGCTCTCACAAATTATAAGTGTAACTATGCACAATGGCTATAGATAGTTTTGTTGTTTCCTTCTTGATATGTTTTCCAATTAATTCTACTGTCAACCAGTGTTGTATAACGCAGCGCATATGTAACTGTCATGTGTTTTAAACAAAAATATAAATATAGATACATATACTGTGTGAATGCTAACGATGCCCACGCCCACCTCCTCCTCCTCCTCCTACTACTGCTCTTTTGTTTTTGCCTTTTTTCCTTTGGCTCGGCAATAAATTTATAAAATTGCGAATTTTCTGCTTCAATAAATTGTCAAATCTGCAAATCAACAATAACTTAATCTATGGCACCCGTTAGTGCATTCTGCAAGTGTGAATGCATGTGTTTATTTGTGTGTGTGCGTGTGTGTGTGTGTGTCGTATCGTATACGTAATGCGCTGTTAACGGCTCATAAAATTGCACTTTAAAACGCGATTCAACAGTCGCGACTCGTGCGCAGGACCCAAGGACAAAACAAAAACAGGAAGTGTCAACGTTGGGTAGAGTATCAAACACAACAACAACTACAACAACAGGAACAGGGGCAACAGCTACAGCAACATGGTGTAGACATAGTATATACATGGGTAGCTCTAGAATTCTCTAAAATAAAAGTACAACAGTATTATGAAAATGTTAGAATTACTGAAATTGATAAAGCTGACTCAAAACAAACTTCTTTTAGCTTAGAAGTGGTAAACATGTATCTACTGTTGCGCACCACTGTGCATACCAAATTGTCAAAGTACCAGAAACAACTCTATAACCTACTTTCATAATATTATAAGCAGCTATGCCTTAGGTTTGATATTTATTCTTATGTTAAAAGCCAACTTATGAATAGAGTCAAACTCGTAAAGGTTCTTACGATTATTAAGAATAGATTATATTAAATGAATGTATAAATAAAAGGTTGCAATAAATGCAAGTATTTAAAATGTAACTGGAAGTTAAAGACGCTAAAGAAGAAAAGAATTGCAGTGAGATATTATAGAGTTCTTGTTGAAAATAGTCAATATATTATGAAGTACACTACAAACTGTTAAGGCTTTATTTAATTAGAAGTCTGGGCACTTTATGTTCCTATCGATATGTAATCGTTTTTGGTATGCGCATCTCAACTTGAATATAAGAATGCGCAATTATGTTTCACTCTGTCCCTGGTACGTGCGAGGTACCACACTCCATACAGACCTCAAGCTGCATACGGTGGAAGAGCAGATTGGAAGGCACACGAGCCGATACAGCGACAAATTGCTGACACACCACAGCCTACTTGCCAGACGACTACTGCCTGCTCGACCTCTAAGGCGTCTTAAGCGGCAAGGTTTTGCCAAAAGATTATAATAATATATAATAGTATATATATAGAATATAAAACAGTATATAATAATATAATATATTAAGAATCCTCATACTAGATATAAGGTTTGGTCCATGTCTAATTTTCCGTCCATGTGTTGTTCTACATTCTATGTTAGTACAGGTTCTACACTTAATAAATAAATATTTACAAAAAAAAAAAATATCTAAGTTTTGCTGTCAACTAATAAAGAACATATATTATTTTTGGTTAAATTCCTGGTATTAATATATACAGCCACTGAACTAGATTCTAACAGTTCTAACTACAAGAAAAATTAATTTGAATTTCATGCACTAACTGCATATACATATGGGCAACCTCACCTTATCATAATTTATTTAATTTAAATTAATTTAAATTCATTAATGTACATAATAAATGTAAGTACATATGCATTGCGTAGGTATAAGTATATAAGTTACGTGTGTCACATATATTTCGGCAGTAAAAAGACATGTGATCAAAACAGAGTAAGCAAATAAACATCGAACTTCTCCATTTCATTTTCACCCAGAAAGATTTCTCCCACCCACACACCCACAGAGAACAAAAAAACCGTTGCATATGCACGGGCGCTCCATAAAAACAAAATAAAATTTGTTTTCGTCCTCATTTATTTTCCATACATTTTTGTGCGACATTTTTCTGTGAATTGCTGCATAAATATAAATAAATATTTTTTAATATGTTGGTATAAAAAAATTAATACATATTGTATGTATGTATAGGAAAAACAAAAGACACACATACAGACAGTGGGCGAGAAAAGCACGCACACACACAGTCATAAAAACATGGAGCATTTTGAAAACAAATATAAATAATGCATAAATAAAATGACGAACAGCGAAGCGAGACATAAACACTCGACCCATTTAAGTTAAACGTGCACTCGGGGCGCATTTGTTGTTGCTGTTGCTATTATAGAGTTACCTCGTTAAGAGACCATTAAGGGTAGTCTCTATATGCCCATAAAATGCCATTATAAAGTTGTGCAAATATTGCTTATAGATTTCCTACAGAAATAATGCTATGAGTCATGCTCTCACATATAATTTACGACTTTAATTCATATTAAATTTATATGCAATAAATAATCTATACAGCGCATCTTGTAGTCGCGCTCACTCGACTTGCACATTCGTCATTTTTCGACCCAGTACCCAGTACAACAGGGTCTATTAAGTTTGTGCAGCAAATTTGTGGAACAGGCAGAGAAGGCGTAAGAGAACCCACAATATATATATACATGTATATATAAGTATTCTGTACAACTGTAATTTAGCCTATAAGTAGCCTACGGCATCCTTCATCTATTCAGTGAATTCCACCCCAATCGGATTATAAACAGCAGAGATATTGGATATTCAATTTGCTACTATTAGTCAGTTGTAGAGGGAGCTGAGGCAGCATACGCTTTATTTCAGCACACACACTCAGAATGACATACCCGCAAAACTTGCCACTGCTGTCGACAATTTCAGGCTCACCTACTAACGGTTGTGTTCGACTGTAGCCGTTCCGGTTTTTTATTTTTGTTGTTGCTTTACAAGCTCTGTCACGTTGTCATGAAATATGCATGATACATATTTACATCACAGACATTAATTTTACAATTTCATTGGCGCTTGTTAATAACATTTCGCTCTATGCACAGCGATATGCAGTGAGTTTTTTCATATTTTCCTTTTTAAGGTTCATATAGCGCTAAACGGTGCAAAATTGATATATGACGCAGCTCCATTATATAAATATGCAACAAATGGCATGGAATATCAAATGTGCTATATATATGAATATATGTGTGTTGAGTTACTGCTTAATTTGATGCGCATACTTTTATGCAGCACTATAAAAAAACACTTTTAATGCGAGCTATAAAAATAGTGTAAATGTGAGCATTCCTTTTGTGAAGAGATTTAAATATTTAAAATCTAGTGGTATATTACAGAGTTCACAGGTAAAGAGAATATAAAAGATATTATACAGAATTTTAGAGTCAAAGCAACTGCTGCTAAAAGTAAATACAGTTTTTATGGTCAATTAATGAATCTCTTTTAAAATGTGGAAAGTAATTTATGCGTTATTACTCGTTCTACTATATCTTAAGAGTCAAAAGTTAGCCTTAGTTTTTTAAGTTATTCAGTTTAAATAATAGTTAATAATTTATTCAAAAATCCTTTCGTATTACAGCTCTACGGCACTTCTATTTGATGATTTAAATTGTAACTAAACTAAATAGAATTCACAACAATTTGCCAACAAATTCAATCAGTGAATCGAGTACAATTCCATACAATTCTCTCTGGTGCTATTATATTTCCATAATATATATTTGACTCTGGACAATATCGTTATAAATTAATCAAAATGAATTACGAGTATGCTGATTTGTAGCCATCATGCCGCTGCAATATTTATTTAAAACAAATCTGAAAATTTAATGATAAATCAAAACGGAAAGCTCGGAATAGTACAGGAAGTGCAGTTTTTAGGTCCGTTGCATGGAAAATGTAAATCGCACAAAGCGCACAATTGCAATTAGTTGAATATTTTGTTGCTAATTAGTTGACGAAGCCCCCGGAGTATAATTATAACTTTTTTCTTTCGCAATTGTTCGAAACGAAATCAATTACGGCAAACGCACAAAAATAAGCTCATCATCTGATGGATATTTTATATGCATGATATGATATGACATTACTGACCAGCTATAGATTATGACCTGAATACTGGACACCTCCACTCTCCTCCACTCTCTGCCAATCTCTGAGCCCTTTAGGCTGACATTTTTGATGCCGCTTTGTTTCCGTTTCCGCTGTGCACCGCATGACATCTGCTCGTTTTTGTTTTTGCACACAAAGCGCTTTGCCCACTCACTGTTGTTGTTTTATAATATTTGCAATTGAATTGTCGAATTGCCTTTCATGAAAATACACAACACAAAATTACGACACTATTATTGAATTTATTCCATGTGCATTGTATGCATATCATTATTTAAAGATTTCAATAAATATTATCCATTTAATCGCGCTTTAAACTGTTGACTGAAACGAGCATTGGGAACTGTGTGGAAGCTCAGCTCATTTCATGCCACAGTTGCCCCGTAATGTACATTATAAGGCTCCCCAAATGCCAATTATGTATTTATGACGTCGATTCACTTCAGTAGTTACCCATGCGCACCTTATAAAGCAACAAAAGAAGCAAAAAAACAAAAGACCCAGACGACTTTATAACAACTTTAATGCTTACTCTTATCTCGAATATGTCTATGTGTGTGTGTGTGTGTGTTCATTCAACTGGAACAGTACATGTTTTTATGTGGGATGCAATGTTTTAACAGCTGACACAACTTTTGTATGTAAAAATCACAATTTCAATGAATTTGCATTATTTTGTTCTCTTCAATTTCTTTTTACTGCCATTCTTCTCCATAAATAATCGAAAAACACCAGTTTGGGTTTAAAAACACCAAGTGTGGCAACAGTGGTTAAAAGCTGAATTAATTAGTAAATATATAACTTATAAATTATGTTCGTTAATTTAAAAATTTTGGTGCTCAGCTAAATTACAGTTACAGCCCTCTACCAGTAAAACTTTGTAGCTCGTGTAAAATGAAATAACATAAATGCTATGTGCGGCTCCACACGTTAACATCGCGTAAAGTCTATGCACTGTTATCACTAGAAAATTAAAAAGTGCCCAAAAAATGCTTAACAAAATGGCCGATGGGCAAGAAAAACCGCAAACACATATGATATAACTGTTATTTATCAACATTGCAAATAAACAGTAATTTATATAACGACAAAATCTTAAATAAAACTTGCATTTGAATATCGACTTGGGCGCACTCTGTTAATTAACAGAATAAGATGGTTAAATAGTGAAGCGTAACGTGCCTACACATATGAAGCTGACTCTGAGCCTAATAGATGAATATGACTTCAATTATGTTATATATATATATTGCTAGAAGTTAATTTTAACTCAAGTTCCTTTTTAGCTAAAGCCAATCTATCAAGAATCAGCTTTAGAAAAATGCCATTTCGCCAACGCACATAAAGCGCAAATTTTGCCGCAAAAACGCCAAGTGTGGCAGCCGTGTTGCACTATCAGCTGTTTTGTTGTTTGCTGTTTTTACAACTGATAAGAAGCGACGCAATTAAGTGGGTTTGGCGAATAAACGTAATTTAGCTCAATATGAGCAGTAACATACACGGAATCAGTTGGTTTCCCAATTTCCCCGACAAGTTCGTGTCGTGGGGACAGGAAATCAATTTATATGAAGTACGCAACAAAGAGGATCTGGCCCAGAAAAGCCGTCTACCCTATATATCCGTCAACTATTTATCGAACGAAACGCGCTATCAATATGCACGCTGCGTGGCGGCATCCTATCACAGCGACCAACCTATAATTGCCGTGGGCCTAGCAGATGGAAAAATTGGAATATGCAATTTTCGCGACACCTACGACAGCAGCTGGGAGTATAGTAAGCCAGCCACGCCCAACGCCCACAACTCAGTTCTGCATGAATTAAAATTTTAATTAATTTCGTTTTAGCACCGCGACAACAGCGGATGTGCACATGTCTGGCATGGAATGAGCTGGACGCCAACATATTGGCCATTGGCCATGATCGACATCGTTCCGATTCCTGCATAACCATATGGGACATAGAGCGTGGTGTGCCCAAGGAGACTGCCAATTTCTTTGGCCTTGCCGAGGCAGCCAATTCCCTCTGTTGGGATCACAATCATCGTGTGCTAATCGCTGGCATGAGCCAGAAGCTAATAAAGCTCTTCGATCTGAGGCGTAAGTGACAATCAGGGATGTACACTCCTGAATATAATTCCTTAAATTCTTATACCCTCCAGAGAGCAATGCCATCTGCCAGTCGATTCAGACAAAGACAGTCCAGGGACTGGCTGTTGCACCTAACGGCAACTATTTGTGTAGCTTTGTGGATTCAGTCATAACGCTGTGGGATTTGCGGGCAATTGATCGACCTCTGCGTCATATACAATCCTCAAGGAATCACATGCAGATTGCCTGGTGTCCCACACGCACCTCGTTGCTGTCCTCGTTGCAGCGAGACTCGCCCTACATCACACTCTATGACATACGCAGCGTGGACAACGAGTCCAGTCGCGAGGTTTACCATGTGAAGCGACAGATTAGCCCGTTCCCGGCAAAGTATCAGCATAGTGCGAAGTTTGCTGCTATCAACTGCTTGTCCTGGCATCCACGTGACTTTGAGCGAGCTCTACTCCTAGCTGATGCACTGAACATATTGGACTTTAGGCTGCCAGCCAGCTTACACACTGCCTATAGTAATCGCAGCAAATTGCCGCTGCTCATGCAGCGTCCGCTTTATGCACCTGCCACTGGTGGTGCCGCTGCCCCCTCGCCCACCACATCCCAACCCCACACGTCGAGCAGCTGTAGCTCACATTTGAGCGGCAGCAGTTCTCTTAATGAATACAATGTCGGCTCTTCGTTGAGCTTTGATTTCCTAGAGCGTGAGCTATTCGAGGAGGATCTGCTGCAAGAGACACGACAACGTGCACTCCAGGATTATGGCATGAAGCTAGACAGTAAAAGTTTTGCGGAACTGCGTTTGACTCCGTATTTACGCAACGTATGGAACACACTGAGCAATGTCTATAGCGAGGATCGATTGACGGGCTTGAAGGCAACGCTGGGCATCAATTTGGGTCATACATCGGAGGCACTAATGGCTAGCTCCCGCATTGAATCGCAGCTCTTGCAGTGGCCCGATGGCATCAACAATTCCAATAAACTCGTTTGTTATCAGTAAGTGGAGTTACTCTATATTCCCACAAACACTAAAGCACTTTCTCCTTTATCTTTCTGCAGCAGCGAACAGCGGGATCTGGCCCTACAATTGTGCGGCTGGTCGTTTGAGCACGAACTGGACCGGTTCATAGATGAGCTCTATGCCAACAAGGAGTTCAGCCGGGCGGCTATGATCTGTGTGTTCCATTTGAAGTTGCTGGCTGCATGTAATATCCTATCGCAGGCGGCAGACAACATGCGTGATCCCAGCATGTATCGCATCACTGCCATCGCTTTGTCCAGCTTCAATGCGGATCGTTGCAGTTCCACGTGGCGGAATCAGCGCTCCACGGCCAATATGCAAATACAGGATCCACATTTGCGTGCCATTTTCTCATTCCTCACCATGGAGAAGGATAATTTTGATGCAGTGCTCAAGGAGGAGGGAGTCTCACTGGCGGATCGTGTGGCCTTTGCCTGTAAATATCTGTCGGAAACAAAACTAGCGGATTATATTAAACAGCGCATACAACGCGCCATCGAATGCGGTGACCTCAACGGCCTCCTGCTCACGGGCGAATCACTGGATGGTATCAACATACTGCAGGCTTATATGGATGCCAGTTTTGATGTACAAACTGTGGCCTTGGTTGCCATCAACTATTTCCGCAACGAGCATTTCATGGATAATCGCATTCAGTACTGGATAAGCAGCTACCTGGACTATCTCAATAGCTGGGGACTGTGGGAGAAGCGAGCCGAGTTGGACATCAAAATCGAGAACATACGCGCCTCGGCAAGAACCTCACGCACCGTTTACTTATCGTGCAATTTCTGTGGCAAATCTGTGTCCAATGCTCTGCTGGATGAGCCACGTCCGAGGAGCACAAGCACGAGCACAAATCGCTTATCGTCCTGCCCCAGCTGCCGCAAGCCATTGCCACGTTGCTCCCTCTGCCTGATGCACATGGGCACCATGATGAACTCGAGTGGACCGGCCGCAACCAGTGAAGCCACCTCACAGGATTTGCCAAATACATGGCAAGTGAAGCCGTTTTCCAAGTGGTTCTCCTGGTGTCAAACATGCCGACACGGCGGCCACACCGAACACATTATGCAGTGGTTCAAGTGAGTTTTCTTTCTATCACATATCATAGCAAATATTTAATGATAATATTTAAATATTCTAGGCAAAATTCCGAGTGTCCAGTTTCGTCCTGCAACTGTCGCTGCTTCGAAATGGATGGCACCAAACCAAACGCAATGCGTGATACTTCCTAGCTGCTCTGGCACGCCTTCAACTACATATTACGGATATACGGATATAGAGACATCAATGACTATATACTACATACAGAAACGCCCATGCCATATGGATCGCCTTAAACTGAAAAGTGTTCATTGTACTTAGACGACAAGTTGATGTGCCCATAGCTTTAGTTTATTATGACCTACAGCTGTTTGCTGCTCAATTGCATTTTATACTTACAATAAAGAAAACATACATGACGAATAGGACAAATGGAAACGTGCTACATGCTCTGTTTTTCTTCTATTTAACGTCTTGTCAAAGTTCGAATTCCAACCTGAACGACACGGGCCTCAATCAATTTGTTGCAACATTATAATACATACTCCATTTCAATTTAAATTTTTTAATTAATCAAGTGTACATTACTTACCCTTCGGGATCCATCGATATTCTTGGTGTCTTTTTATGGAGCTTTGCAGTTAGACCTGCCATATTTCAATGTCAAGGATCTGTTGGAGTCACTCACATTTCCACCATATTCAACACTTGCACATAATTAATTCTAGTTTACCACTTTAATGGCACTTTTTTCCACTCAAATTGCAGTTTTCAGCTTAGATAATTTTCGCGCCCTTTATTTCCAAATTTATAGTAAACCCAATTACCAATAGCTTGATGCTTTTTTATGGATCTTTGCAGTTAGACCTGTCTCTTCAATGTCAAGGACCTGTTCCTCTTTCATTATTTAACACTTGCACATATTTAATTTTAGTTTACTTCTTTAATTACACTTTTTTCCACTCTAATTGCAGTTTTTAGCTTAGCTAAGTTTCGCGCCAGTTTATTTACAAATTCATTGTATTGCCCCATTGCCAATAACTTAAAAGTGCACAAAATATATCAAATGGTGCCACAAGCAAGCCAATTTCAAACAAAAAGAACACCATTCCACAAGCTGGCACATGTGGCAACTGTGCACATGGTGACAGCAGTTACAATATATCGAACATCGCATAAAACATCGTTATTATAAAATCATCGATATATCGATGTGGGCACTAGTCAGTCGACATTGTGAAACCCAATTGAACGGACGTGATTTCGCTTTAATTTCTGAATTCGCTGAGAGAAGCACAATAATATTTATGAAGCTTGCGCGCAGTAGTGTACAAATTTAGCTAAAACAAGGCAAAATAAAACATTGAAAGTGAATTTTAATTATAACAGTGCTGACAATAACACAGCGCATTGCGCACTTGCTAGTTATTTGATAAGAACTCGCTGAGATTTGTTAAATCAGTTGCATAACCCTTGACCATTGTAAGCGCCAAAATAAGAACGCCCCAAGGCAAGAACAACAACAACAAGCACAAGTTTTTATACACATAACATTACTTGCTTATGCAAAAAGAAATAAACACAGCGAAGCGAGCAGAGAGCAAAAATAAAAATTCCACTTGCGGTGTAGCGGCCGTTGCCGCCACCGGGAACCGAGCGAACCGTTCTCCGCCCTCCGCCACCCGGCCCAGAGACCCAGAGAACTCTGAGCTAGTTATAAATTTCAAGTACGCGTTAATTATCCAATAGGAATTTCTATATTTCGCCGTGTGTATCCGTGTGCATCGATTTGCAGTAAGAACACAGCGAAGTTTCGACTATGTCCCAAAATCGTGATACGCTAATACATTTGATTGCCGGCGGGTAAGTGCTTTAACATTTGTTGTTTTTGTTTTTATTGCGTCTTATCTCTGTCGCCCTCTTCGTATCACTCTATCGCCCCAACTAGAAACCGGTTTGGGTTGGATTCAAACGTCGCAATTGCGATAACTTTTCCCAACAACAATTAGACAGTTTGACCTGCAGCACCAAGCACCAATAGCAATTGGGAAAGTTGGCAATGACGCCAAAAAACACATAAAATAA
This sequence comes from Liodrosophila aerea, assembly GCA_035045005.1. NCBI lineage: Eukaryota > Metazoa > Arthropoda > Insecta > Diptera > Drosophilidae > Liodrosophila > Liodrosophila aerea. The sequence continues at coordinate 24,690 of JAWNNL010000934.1, read as the reverse complement.
AATTGAAATTGAAATAGAAAGAAAAGCTGACACACACTCACACACATTAACACAATCATCTGTTGGAAAATCATGCACGTTTCACGTGTTCGCACTGAGTTTTATTTTGGGACAACTGTCGCGTCCCACGCTGCGCGAAAATAATTCGAGATAAACGTCACACGAAATGCTCGTAAATTCAATCGACTAACGCCGCCAGACGGAAAATACATTTTGCGAAAATAAACAAAACAAAACACGCGAAGAAGAAGAAAAAGGTAGCGCCGTCCAGCTGGATCGCACTCCCGCTCTCTGTTCTCTCTATTCCGCGTTTAACAGTTGAATTTGTTTTACGTTTTGCTGCATTTTTGGCAAACACATATTCAAATTGTTTTTAATACTTTTTTAAATCTTTTATTTAAACCATATGTTAATTATAGAGTCTGAGTAAATATTGTGCCCAAATTGCTTGCTTCTATTCCTTTTGGTTCGGTTTCTGGGGGAATGAATAACTACCTGCATACACAGTTGCCACTTGACCACACATGGTGCTAACCGTGGTGTTTTTTCGGGTTTCTATTGGGTTTTACTATGCGAAATAATATTTGCTAATTAGACTCCCAAATTGTTGATTTATTTGATTGAAAATATCTAAATATGCAATTGAATTGGTTTTTCTCTCTATTCTATCTGTGTACACACATACATAATTACACACACACACACACGTAAATAAATCATTCTCATGCCGTGCTTAATTTGACAAAGGGAACAACAACGCGGGCTTAATTGTATTGTTATTGTCGTTTGTTATGTGTTGCTGGTTATTCTATTTTTAGCTCTGCATCTTAATTTCTTTATTTTTGTATTGTTTTGCTTTTACCCGCCGCGCATACCCTGCAACAACTTAACCACCAGAGCATATCAATTTTCGGTCTGCTTTAGTTACAGCAAAGCTGCTCTCCAACCGGTTGTATGTGTGTGTGTTTACTTATGTTTATGTTCGTGTAGCGCAACTGAAATTCAATGCTGCTCGACTTGCCAGAAAACAAGTGATAAGCTGAGTTGAGTGGAGCTTGAGGTGGGGGCTGTCCCACTCATGTTAGTCGAGCCTCTGTAAATGTGAATTGTAACTGGAAAAGGTGGAGAGGGGAAGTCGAACGTTTTTCATAAACAACAACGAAATATCGTCGCAGACAGTGTGACACACCCATGGGAGAGCGAGAGTGCCATAGCTGTGATCTTTGTAGGTGTTAGTGCAAGGTGTTGCCAGATGTGAAAATTGTGTAAATTTGAAGGCCAATGTAATTTACATGTTGTCTAGGTCAAACAGTGTCAATGATCGTTAAGCCTACTAAAAATGCAATAATATAGTTGATAAAAATAGAAAAATCTAAAGTAAACGGTTGTATGTACACATACTAGGGTTGTTGGTTTTTTTTTATAAATATCCCTTTTGTTTATAATTGTTAATTGGTTGCTCTCACAATTTCAAATACTAAGATTAAATATATACTAAGATTAAATACTAATGTCTGAATAAGCAGAGTAGAATGGTAGTAAAGAAATAAAGTTGATAATGATATTAAGTTGTACTGTTATCAACATAAACTAAGAGCCAATCTTCTCTGTTAAGCAGCTGTTAAGTTCTACTGTTATTAACATAGCCATCAATAGAGCCAATCTGCTCTGTTAAGTTATACTGTTATTAACATAGCCATCAATGGAGCCAATCTTCTTTGTTAGGCAGCTGTTAAGTATACTGTTATTATCAAAGCCATCAATAGAGCCAATCTGCTCTGTTAAGCAGCTGTTAAGTTATACTGTTAATGGGAATTTGCAGTTGTCTTTTTATTGTTTCATTCCCTTGTTGTTTACTCTGTGCTTTGTCACGTTGCCATGGTCTAGCTTATTATTCAAGTAAACGGAAAAACAAAAATCAATTTGCCGGCCGGCTTTAAGTTCACATTTACAGCTTAACTTGCATACATACATAGATACGAATGTATCTGTATGTAGTATATCTGTTGTGGCAGTTGTACGTTGCTCTTTGAACGCAGCTTAGAGCTGGGCAAAAACAAAAGTAGTCGAGCGATTGGACTCACGTTGCACATGTTGTTGTTAGTTTTGCCTTTGTGCTGATTACCCAACTGCATGGCGCGGCTCACTACGTTGTAGTGTGTGTTGTTCTATCTATCTATCTATCGAGTGTATCTCGTGTTTGCACACATTACTATCATTAGGAAAACAACCTTGTGATAATAGTGGGATCTTTGTTGTAAGTCTTATATCAGCAGATACTCACGTCAGTTGCCACAGACAAGTTGCATGTTGAGCATGCACAACAGATTGTATCTGAATGTTAATAATGTAGGGTATGCAGCGATTTTTAGCCACTGATAAATTATGCGCTACTGTTTTGTTTTCTATTTTTAGCTAGCGCCTAAATTGCTTGCACAACTTGTAGACTGTACGCTGCAGGCAGTCAGTAGGCTATGGGGTATATTAGTGCCCTTTAGGGTATGCTCGATCTATATCCATATCAAAGAAAGAGTATCTTTCAGCTGTTGTTACATACGTTCAATCTCTAAGTTGCATTTGAAATCAAATTTTTAATTCTTATAGCGTATTCTCTAGTTCTCTTGCCTCTGTCCAACTTTTGCTTTTATTTCGTGAAAATCACGACAAATTCTTGGCCTGCTATTCGATTTGTTTTGATTTTTGGTCAGACAGGGTGGGGGGCAAACAAACTCTTTCTGGCACATTGACTCATTCGAAGGCAACTGCAGTCGCACAATAACAACATTCCCAATGAGATACATTGATAAACACGGCATAGACACGAAACACCACAACAAAATGACAAACAACAATGCCGAATGTTATATAAGATTAAATAGATCACGCTGGGCTATTTATAGATTGCACTACGCTGGCTGTAAGTGTATAAAAGTTTGTGGTTATAGAACCAAAAATATAGTTAAATTTTTATTTTCATTTGCAAAGAAAATTAAATCGAATTTAATGATAATTAAAATGAGAATAGATTGCCAAAAAGAATATGAAAATAAACCATAATCTTTTATTGATAATAAAAGTGTAAACTTTCACGACAACACGCTTGAGATACTTTTGTATCTTTTTGTGGCTTTCAGGCACAATGTGCAGCGCTAAGGTCAGCGAAGCTCTTTTTTTAACAAGCAGGTGAAATGCTGTGCCTTTAGGAAACTGTTGGCATGTCTAGAGGCACGTACGCAATAGTTTTGGGGTAATCTTTAGCTTATCTGTATCCTTAAGATGCAGGAGGGAGCATGGTAGAAAATACTATATGAAAATAAAGCTTTTTATACAGAACTTTGATGGCAACTTAATAGCATTTTCTTTTTGATAGAAAGTATTTTATTTTCAATTAAAAAATCAGCATAAATCAAGATACATTTCTTTTAATAAAACGGAAATAAAATGAACTTGCTTTATCTTTATCTATCTGTCTAAAATATTCTGCACAAAAATTGTGTCAAGGGCGCCCATTTAATATCCATACTACGACTAGAACAAACACTCACACATACATACATACTATATATATATAAATACTAAGTATGTTTGTGTTTGTGTTGGATAAACAAGTTCCGAGTGCTTGGCAGATGAAGAGAATTTTATTTACAAATTATATGCATAGTATATGATTTAGAAACGTTGATGGTCGCGTGCCAAGTTCAATGTATAAGGAAATAGTTTCTCTGCGCTGAAATTGCACAGAAAATAAGAGATTTCAGTCGATAGTCAGTAGTAGAGCTGCTTTATGACCTACATAAGATACTAGAATGCAAAAACTTTCCATCGATTTGACAATCTAAAGAATCGCGCTGATAAGAAATTCCGCCAGAGTCTAGCGTCCATTTTGACTGATAAGATTTGCTACAACAAAGTAGTCGAAGAGAATGAAATGTGTCGCAAATTCCAAGAGTGTAAAAGTCGCTACTGTAGATGACGCACCAGGAGATAAACATAATGAAAGGCCGAACACCACCTTCTGAGATTCGCTATGCGTCTGTCCAAATTACCATTTGTGTTATCTGACTGGCGCGTGCGATATATATTCAGTCAAAAAACAGCTAAATCGAGCATTAACCGGTTGAGGGCATTGAGTTCGCGTTATAGATACATATGTATTCTTGTAGATACACGATAAACATTGTACTTGAGCAGGGCATACACCACTTTATATCCGCATGTGTATGCGTTTCACTAGAGCAGGAATGAGTGTATAATTATTGCATTAAATTGCCCTAATCAAATTGTATCTTTGCTCTGTCATATTTGCTTTTAAGTGGATTGTTTTATAATTTATCACATTCTGTCAGTCAAACAAAATGTGCAATTATTCGACTGTATCACACATCTGTCTGGCATTTCAGTTCAGTTATTTACCCCACTGACTCTCGCCATGCTAATGATGAAATTCAATAGATCACACACGCGTTAATGTATAAATTCTATTGGAACAGTAATTGCTATTGTTGGAGCCATTGTTTGATTAGCCAAGCAGAGGTCAAAGAAATGCAATGCCCTCAATCAAAGCAAATCAAATTTGTAAGAGTCAGATGGATGGCGTGTTCTCACCAGTTATGTGCTAATTATTTCATCAACATACACCAGAGATCAACTATATATAGTATATATACACTATATATAGTATAGTATGTAGCTATGGACATAAGTCAAATCCCAACGTGGCATGCCAGCGTGATTATAGTCAATCTGCTCTCTGCGACTGATAAGCTCACTTATTCCTAGGTGCAGGTTATCAATGAGCTTAGGTTAATACGAAGCCAGTGTAAACCGGTTTTTGCCTTGGCTTGGCCCTGCTGCAATCTGTTACAGATTTGTGAAACTGTTTACTAGTTTACAGTAGACTGATGACAATTGAAAAATAAGCATTTAAAAGGGGGCATAGTTGTGCAGCTATAGACTGACTTATAAACGACGGATTCAATTGAGAACTTGTGTAAAAACAAGGGAAGTTATATAGTATTCTAATTAATATTGATCTATGCCTTAAATGAAACAAAAATGAAAAATTAAGCGCATATAAAATACAATAAAATATATAATATTTTAATATAATATACCAAGATAATAAATTGTATTATATATTTAATATACATTATATCAAATGAGAAAAAAAATACCTTTTAATTGTTCTGAATTTACAACATTTTTAAAACAATAAGTATTGTTCTTTTAGGAAGTATATTTAACTAAAAAACGACGGATTCTATTGAGAACTTGTATAGAAACAAGGGAAATTATATAGTATTCTTACTAATATTGATCTCTGGCATAAATGAAGCAAAAATTAAGAATTAAGGGAATATAAAATACAATAAAAAAAAGTCGAATAATAGCATGAAAAAATATTAATAAATATATATATATTTAATATATATTGTATTAAATTAAAATCTTTTAATTGTTCTGAAATATGGAAAATTAAGGAAATATAAAATACAATAAAATATCAAATAATACCAAGATAATAAATAAGATAATAAATTGTTAATTATATAGTTAATATACATTATATCAAATGATAAAATAAATACTTTTTAATTGTTTGGAATTTACAACATTTTTTAAACAATAAGTATTGTTCTTTTAGGAAGTAAAATAATAAAAATAAATAATACCTCTCTTTATGCCTCGACAAGCTAGGGCTTCCTTTAGATGCTTCCCATGTCATTCATTAAATGTTTTCGAGTATATCCCCTCTTTGTTGACTTGTCATCGATCAAACTTTGATTTCATTTCGCTTTGACTTGATTTATGCTGTTATTATGAACCCACAAACAACGGCAAAAGGGCACATAATAAAAAGATTGCATTTTTTATTTGTTTTTTAATTTGTTGCTAAGCAATTTACATTTACTCTACTCGTCTTTAGACAATTTGCAATTTGAGTCACGAGCTGTATACATGAGCCGTGTAAAGGCAATAGTATAGATAAGACTGTCACATGTTGTCACAATATTTACAAAACATTTATGTGGAGCATTTATTAGGCAAGGTCTGGGGCAATCAGATACACATTACGATCAAAACAAAGAGTAAGCCATGTGAGTTTTGGACTGCATAGATGACATCACTTGTTGTGTATGCAAATGAAACGCTAGAATCGGAATGTGACTTATAAATATCCTAGGCATCTACAATGAGTGCTATACACTACTATGAGTGCTGTACACTGACTCACAGCAGTAAGTGGATAATGCATTAACAATGCAATTGATTTTTCCATACATTTCCACTAAGTGCTTTAGGCAATTTCCAATAGATTGATTTAAAGTAATTGCTAGAACATTTCTCTGAATAATAAATGTGAATTTCAAGACGAAGAAGTGAATATATATTGCAGATATTTCCACATATTTCAACAAGTCATAAAATACATTTTCATACATTTCTATACCCTGTACTTATTTCGCTTTTCTCATTGCAGATCCGCTGGCACTGTTGGTGCTGTGGTCACATGTCCCCTGGAGGTGGTCAAAACGCGTCTGCAGAGCTCAACGGCATTTCAGGCGCCACGGATTGTGGAACCGGCTGGTGGACCAGCCAATGGCGGTGCCTCTGAGTTGCTCCGGCCCGAACAACGACGTAAGCTAAGCACAACGATATTACGTAACAGATCACAGCCACAGGTGATTGGGGGTGTGCGTAGGGTAGTACCAAATTTTCTTTATTTACTCCTAAATATATTAACCACACGCATGAAGCATATCACATCTTATAATTAGCTCGAGTGTGTGAACTTATTTGAAATCTAATCAGTGCTTATCTATTGATATCAAATTCGATAGTTTTGCACTCGTGTGTGCGTGGGTGAGTGTGTGTGTGTGCCAAAAATTCATTACACTTCATGATCATTGCTTGATTTATGACTCAATTGTCTTGATATGCTAACTAACTTGGGCATCTTTACTTCACAGATCATGGCAATCTCCCACTGCGGCATCTCATCGACCACACCGAAATCCATGAGCATTATGCAGTGTCTGCGGTAAGTAGAGGTATTCCAAAGAGCAGAAACCACTTGAGATAGTGAAATAATACACATATATCATATAATCGAATTCCTAGGAGTCAAGGCAATGTTGATTCATCTGCTTATCATTCCAATATCTACAGATTGAACTCATTCCACGATATATTCCACTCAACTAATATAATTTACTCTACTTTCATTTAGATATATTGTACAAAACGAAGGACCCCGCGCACTCTTCAAAGGACTCGGTCCGAATCTCGTGGGCGTGGCTCCCTCGCGTGCCATTTACTTTTGCGCTTATTCCCAAACAAAGACCACACTCAACAGTCTCGGGTAAGTGTAGGGGAATCACTTTAGATTCATTATACTAATCTCTTCTCTATCTCTTGCAGTTTCGTTGAGCCCGATTCACCTCTGGTGCATATTATGAGCGCTGCTAGTGCTGGCTTCGTCTCATCCACGGTAACGAATCCCATTTGGTTTGTGAAGACGCGCATGCAATTGGACTACAACTCCAAGGTGCAGATGACGGTGAGGCAGTGCATAGAGCGTGTCTATGCCCAAGGTGGCATTGCGGCCTTCTACAAGGGCATCACGGCCAGCTACTTTGGCATCTGCGAGACAATGGTACACTTTGTTATCTACGAGTTTATCAAATCCAAACTGGTATGTTTACAATAGTTTGTCGCTTTCTTTATTACAAATATTTCCCATGTTGTATCTGCAGCTGGAGCAGCGTAATCAACGACATACGGACACCAAGAGCTCGCGTGATTTTCTGGAATTCATGATGGCTGGCGCTGTCTCCAAGACGATTGCCTCCTGCATAGCGTATCCACACGAGGTGGCACGAACGCGTCTGCGTGAGGAGGGCAATAAGTACAATTCCTTCTGGCAAACGCTACAGACCGTTTGGAAGGAGGAGGGACGTGCTGGGCTGTATAGGTGAGTGTAGTTTGAAGTGGCCTAATAGGGGGTTTTGCTCTAGATAATGTACTGTTAGATTAGCATTAACCTCGTCTGTATGACCCTTGGCAAGAAGATTAACTAGAGCCATGCCAAGTGTGTAATGCCCCTCGCTGTGTACATTCCCCATAGATAGAGATTATATACTACATAATCTTATAAATTATGCATCGCATTGTATCGTGCGTTCACTGTACCTTTGCGCATTCTGTTTGTTTATAAATTTATGCATAAATAATTCTCTTCCCGAATTATACTATAATCGCGTAGACTTTTTTGCGAAATTCGTTTCTTGTCTTGCTAATTTGTTATCATAACGAAGCGCCCACGATTTTTCCCCAGCTGCTATATTTAAGTAAAAAAAAAAGTATCTTTTGCGACGTATTTTGTGTTCTATTTGCATACAAGTTTGTTTGCTTTCGGCTAATTTCATTATCATGAAAGTTCACCTGCACTAACTACTACTATAGTTGATAGCTCGCTTTAATTCAACTAATTAATCATACACGAGAACAGTTATAGCTTTGGGTATATATTTCCATTTTACTAAACTATCTTTATGTTCCTTTCGCAGGGGTTTGGCCACTCAGTTGGTACGACAAATACCCAATACGGCAATTATGATGGCCACGTATGAGGCGGTGGTTTATGTGCTAACGCGACGTTTCAACAATAAATCGAATGAGTTTTACGATTTCTAATGGAACTAAAGAGGAAATCACGATCGCCCCCTCCGCCCAGCAATGGACTAGTTAACAAGCGAGAAACCCAATCTGTGCATATTTAGTAGAGATGCGACTGCTGCAACCTATTTGTAATTCGTAATTGTAGACTATATAATAATGATGTGGAAAAACCAACACGGCGAGCGCAAATATTCGTTTAATTAGCTCCTAAGGCAACGAACTTGAGAGACTCTTCAGACGTTTCAAACGTTGAACGCACGAATTACTATGTTCTATATTATTGCAACAACAACAAACTGTTTATTTTTCTATTGTCAAAGGCCAAAAATGAAATGAAAATTGAAACTGAAAACGAAAAACTAAAACGTTATCAAAATTGGAAACGAAGGCTAATTAGTTAATGTTATATAGAGATACGTACAATGTGGTTGATATTTTGATATGTATTCACATGTAAATAGAAATTTAATATACTTAATAATATTTATGGTGTACATTGTAGATTTGAGATTGTATGTGAGAAATATGACGCTCGGTATATAGTATATATATTTTTGTATATAGCAGTTTCCTTATATTACTTTTAGTTTAGTTTAACTATTGCCTTCTTTAGCTCTTAACTCTTAAGCACAATCCATATTTGTGGACGCAGTCATTAGGCTCCATATCGATGTCGCCATATAAATATATAATTACTTAAATCGGCACAGTGCGTATACGTTGGTGTGTTAAGTTTTCTCAAATGCGATATATATTTTAGTTACTATTATTAGCGTGTAATTAAACTATTTAACGATACGTTGCTGTTTATTATTTAGTGCATTAACTAGTTGACTACAATGATCTGTATAATGCCACTATATGTTATAGTGCCTTTAATCGTATTTAATTGATTAGCGAGCAAAGAACGAAAGAAAAGTACTGTGAATATTTGATAACAATCTAATTGAGAATGGTGAAATCAATAAATACAATTTTTTGTTTAAAAATATACCACCTTGATTATAACTAATACCAGTACTCCAGCTTATATATACGCATGTTGGTCATCAGTGGGTGCTCTTGGTTTTATTTATTAATCTTATCGGCTGTCTGCGGACCATCGAACACAGTCCAACTCGTGTGTAATTTAGTGTTCATTGAACACGGGGTAATCAATGATGATTACAAACTTATTTCAATTTTAGATTATACGCATAGAAAAGCATATCATAGACAATTCGTGGAGATTCCCTTGTGACGATCGTAATTCAAGGAAATCAATCTATGAATAATATCGTAATGAGCAACTTACACAAATAAACTAAATACTTAATGAATTTGAAACACCTTTAATTTCCTTTTCATATAATTTGAAGTCATTTTGAATTCCCCCGCCTTTCTCCCACAAGGTAGTCCTGCTTACTTACGATAATATGGCGATAGCTATCGAAAGTCCGCTCACGCGAGCTCAAACATAACCTCGAGCAATGTAGTTGTTGTTGGTCGCGCCAAAAAGATAATCATGGTGAGTTGCATCAAAAGCAGAGCACGCAACAGAATTTTTAAATTGACCTATTATTGCAAATGCATGTGGTAGATCGCATAAAGTACGTATATTTTTGACCAGGATGTCCAGCTGAGTTGATATAATGGCTCATAATTTAATAAAAATGAATTACAAGCGCATATTTGAACAGAGGAATATTTGCCGTTCTTCAATTACACATATTTTTTAGCACCATTATTAATCTCTTTGGAAAATTGTATTAAAATTATATTAACAGAGACAACCAATGAGTCTTATTGGCGCGCACAAAAATTAAACAAGTTAGAGCGAATAAAATAGCCTAGGGCACAACCTAAGTTAGCCAATTTCACAACCTTAGCGCATGCCACAACCCCGAATTGCTGCTGAAAAGTGCCATTGCGCCAGCACATAAGAAAGTGCCAATTTTGGCGCAAAAACGCCAAGAGTGGCAATCGTGACTGTCAGCACTAGTACTCAAATTTTCAGTGTTTACGTTTGCGTGTGCGCAGTCTTATCCAAATAAAAACAAATAAAATTGTTTCTAAACGGTAAAAATACATTAATATAATTGTTGATAAATGCAGTTTGTTTAATTGTGCGCGATATTAAATATCGAATAGTGCGCATGCGCCACTTGTTTGGCCACGCATCAGTGCGATTGTCGAGCGCAAAGCGAGTGACACCCATTGGCGCAGGCCCAGTTTCGTTTCAATGATAATTTCCATTTCCATTTGCACTCGCGTCGGGGCCATGCGTTGAGATGCTGCTGAGTGAACTGCACTTCTGGACAACGCTGCGCGATGAGGTGCGCATTAAGAGCAGCGATTTGGGTGCCTTTCGCTATCAGCGCCAGCGAGAGGTCACGCAGGAGCAAGAGCTGACGGCGCTGGCCAAGCGTGACTATACGGAACGTCGCAATGGTTTGGCCGTGCTTAAGAATAGCCGTAAGGCGGCTGGCCGTCTCAAGGATAATCTAAAGAAGTTGGAGGATCTATTGCGCACACACAAACTCGTGCATTCCGAGTGGCAGGATGCGGCACAGGTGCTACTGCTCTTCGACAATGGCATGATTGCACACATCTGTGTCGACATCTATACGGGCGACATACTACGGATGGTGTTTGAAAAGTATCTGGTTGGCAAACTAGCCGCCGAGGTCATTACTGATGGTGAGTGTGCGTGCCTACCCGTTGGAGAAATTTGCATTTATAACAACTTAAGCCACTTTCCCATCACAACACACACATCACACACACATGCATTAACATACCCGCTGCAACAATAATCACAATAACAACAACAACAACAACACCACATTCCACATGCAATTATTGTAATTTTTAATTAATCTCTGTGCAGCGCTTTCATGTTTTGTTTATGCACTTTGTCTCTTACTTGTCGTTTTTTATTCCCCCTGTTTCACAGCATTTTTTACACGTTCCCACATCGTCTTGGCCTACAATACGAACCAGCTGACGGTGGTGCATTTGCAGCGTCCCAATCTACGGCCACTGGGGCCGGAGAAGATTGCCAACATGGATCCGCGTATATTCCATGTCATCATTCCAGGCGCTGCTTCCGAGCGTAAGCTGGCACGCCATCTGACGGTGAATGCCAGCTATGATCTGTTTGTGGTCTGGACGCAATCCTCCCAAAACGAGGTGTACCCCTGGCGGCCAACCATACGGGATCAGGATCGTGCCAATATACACATATTTAAGATCAAAGGGTGAGCATGCAAAGCTACCAAATTAAAATACTCGATTAAAGCTCTTCTTCTTTCCAGTCTCCAACTGGAATCGATTGCGTATTGCTGGTCAGAGAACGATCCATTGTGTGTGGACTTTTTGCGTAGCTCTGAGAATCAAATCATAACACTCGAACAGAAGGTGTCCCGCAAAGGTGACATCAGTGCGGAGATCTGCTCGTATGAGTTAGCCACTGGCAAAATGCAGCGCACAGCGATTACCTCCATTGCCATGGGCACACAGATCTGTTGCTTCGCCTTCAGCCCGGATCAGGAGAAGCTCTTTCTGGGCAGCGTCGATCGGAATATTTGCCTGCACGATCTGGTGTTGCAGACCACGAAATATGTAAATCAAATTGAGATTGTGCCCACCCAGTGCGCTTGGCACTGTGACTCCGCGTTGCTCTGTGTGGCCAATGAGCGTTCCGTGCTGCAGTGCTTCGACTTGGCTCTGGCGCCCATTGGCAACCAATTGCTCAGCGAGAACGTGACGCCGTTGAGTCTGCTGGATCTATCGCACTACTTTGCATCGCAGCCAACGCTGCTTAATATTGCCTTTAGTCGGAAGCCCGATCTGAGTAACTTCTCGCACACTTTTGCGCAAACGGATTGCCTGCTCTTGCTGCTGTACGATCAGGGACCGTTGGCATGCATGCGAATCTTTAGTGGTGCGGGCATGCGTGGTGATATACACAACTCTGGCCTGACAGCGGATGTTGTTGCCGACAAATACTTGCGATTGCAGCAGCCGGAGCGTGCGGTCAATGTGCTGGCATCACTCAATTGGGAAACCTATGGCGCCATGTGCCTGATAACGCTCCATAAGATTGCCAACTATGTGTTCTTTGCGGGCGATCAGAGACGGCAGCGTTTCGATCTGATGGCCAAGGCGCTGAATACTTTTGCTCACACCCTCTCCGAGGACACTAAGGATGAGTTCAGCGATCAGGTCTATGATCTTAAGCGACGCTTCTGCTTCTTTTTGTTACGGTATTTTGAATTTCCAGATTTATTTGAATTATATGTTAATTTCTGTTTTCCTTTCCAGCAAGAACCTATTCAACGAGGCATTCGAAGTTGCCCAGGATATAGCGGATTATGATCTTTTCATGGATCTTTTCAATTTGACCAAATGCATTGCCAGCTTAAGTGAATTTGCCCAGGCCGCATTTAGTCAGGCCGCAGCCATAATCCACGGTGAGGATCATCCCAATGGCAATCTGAGCTTAGCCTTAGCCCCCGAGCTGCGTCCTGATTCCGCCTGCTCACAGTCCAGCTACTCATCGCCCAGCCAGCAAGCGCTGAAAAACTATGTGCCACCCTTGCCCTCATTTAAATCCAAGATATTTAGTGCCGAAATGATTAAGATTAACATACCCAAGCCGGAGCTGCGTCCGCCATTACCTGAATTGAGAACATCCAAACTGAGCAGTGCGTCCACAGCAAGCTCACTGGTTGCACTGGCTCAAAAGAGTGGCAGTCAAGCGCCGCCCAAGCATATGAGCTCGAATGGTAAGCAAGTGGCAAGAGTGGGATTCTCTGGATAATTATATTCGTATTATTTGCAGGCAATGGCTGGTCTCAGGATGTGCCAGACCAAACAGTGGGTCTGCCCATGGCACCACCCACACGGCATGCGCAGCCTGTGCCCTTTGCTGAGCAATTGTCACAACTATCAGCGCCTGTGACTGCGCCTGCTGCACCATATCACCAGCCAAAATTCTATCAGCATCCGCTTGTCTCTGGCAATATACCCGCTATGCTGCCCACGCTCAACACTGAGGATTATCAGAAGCGTCTCCTGCTCAAGAAGCCAACGGCATCAATACTCTCCAATGCTGCTTCAGCTCCAACAAATGGCGAATCCGCGCCAGCGACTAGCGTTAAGACCACGCCGGTGGAGAAGAATAAAGTCAAGTTTTCAGACACCATACAGGTGGCTGTAGTGCCGGTAAGTGTGACAATCAATTTCCTTTTTGTATATCTCCAGCTCACCACATTTGTTTACTTACTCCATAAGGAAATTCCGCGCAAAGAGAAACCTATGCCGCCCAAGCGCAATGGGTACTCACGACCCGCAGCTCGACATTTGACAAATCCCCGCAAGGAACTAGCAGATAGTTTACCGCTTTGCCATCCCAATGACGAGTACTTGAAAGATTTTAATCCAATAACCACGAGTGAGTACAAGTTCAGCAGCCCAATGGTATTCCAATACTGATCTGATATCCATTACAGATGTGAGCAAGCCACCGACGAGGCGCAGAGATGAGGATCCAGGCAACAGTAAATCAACGGCTGCGTCCAGTTCCTCATCGTCCATTAAGGTGGTCCACTTTGGTGTTGTTTAATATAGTGCAATCAGTTAGCTTAGTTATGTAGTCCAAATTGCGTCTTCCATGTGTAACCATTGCCGTCCAGTTAGTGCAGAGCTTTAAATAGAAACGTTTTTAGACATTTCTCTCCATCTACTTTATACAATAAAAGACATCGAGTTAGAGTATTGCATTTTAAGTGTATACCCTAATCGATTTATTCATTAATTATATTAATAAAACTAACTAGCGCTTAATGTTTGCCCAAATGCCAAATGATCATGTAACTCATTTCTTCTTTGTGGGCGTAGCACCGCCCATACGGTCCAGTTCTGCTTTGAGATCGAGCAGATCCCTGTCAGGCACATAGCGGCGTTCCTCAAGCTCATCCGTGTGCTCGGCCACCTTCAGGTGCACACCTTCTGGCAGCGCTGCTTGGGCAATTCGCAGAAATTGCGGATAGAGCGGGGCATTCACACTATTCAGCTGCAAGTTACGCTCGTAGGTGGTCAACTTGTACTCGGCCTCGATAACCGTGGAGTTGGGACGTAGCCGCTGTACTTGGGTCTGTTGCGGTGGCAGCGCATAGCAATCAGAGACATCCAGCTCCAGGTACTCGGCGACGCCGTGCAAGAAACGTTGATAGCTCTCCAGCACAGGGTAATCGTAGCCTCTTATTTGAACGTTCAAACTCTCGATTTGCGGAAATTTCGGCTTGAGTGACTAAAATGTAATGAAAATTAGATAAACTAAGAGTTTCGGCAAAGAAGGGGAATGTGATCTCAACCTCGAGGTAATCCGGTTCGTAAACACTGTAGCTGCTTGATCTGGTAGTGCTGACTGTTGGTCTAGGCAGCTGTAGCGTCAAGCGCACCCTTGGTATTAACTAAAATAAGACAAATTGTTAGTTTTCATACAACTTTTTAAAAGCTTTCTCTATTTATTTACTTGGCGCAACATATTTGATTGCTTTAAAGAACTGCAGGTTATATCACAACAGCTGTTGCCGCATTTATTTTGTGTTGGCTCAATGCACGTTCAGTCTGCATGACAAATGAAACGATGAATTAATCGATATACTGTATATTGCCTTTCTATACAGATATTATTGTCAATATTATTAATTTTATGCTATTTTTATAATATTATTTCAGTCAATTTTTAAGCATATTTTAAGTAGATTAATTAGAAAACTCATTTCATATATCGGTATATATCGATGATAGGCAATTCAATTCGCCTATCGATACATCAGAAACAATTACACTCGTGCTGAATTTCACATGAAAAAGAAGCTGCAAAAAGTATTTTTTTTATTTGGTTCTGCCTATTTCCTTGTCTAATTGCATTTTGACGAAAAATTTAACCAAGACAAGAAAACCACATTGAAATGGACTCTACAAAGGGTAGAAATCTGGCGCTACTGGTGCTGTGCCTATGCGCCTGCTATGCATTGGCTTTTGAGGACAAGGAAATACCGGCCACGAAATTGGGAAAGAGCGTTGGGCCAACAATAACTTTTCTTTACTGGTAAGTGTAAATGAACCGTAGCCCACCGATGGTGGGGGTGATTAATGTCACATTATCGCATTATCGCATTAATACATGACGATTACAGCTATTCATGTGGCTACCGCAAAGCGTTTGAGGACTATGTGAATCTTCTGGTTCAGCGATATCCGCAAATAGAGATTCATGGCGCTAACTACGATCCGCCCGGCCTGAACTATTATTTCTCGAAGCTAATATTCATATTGAAGATTGCCATTATTGCTTCGGTGGCGGCATCCATAAGTCCGTTTACATGTCTGGGACTCAATACGCCCGGCTGGTGGAGTCATCTGCAGGCGAATAAAATTTATGCCTGCATGATGATATTCTTCTTAGGCAACATGCTGGAGGGTCAGCTGATCTCGTCGGGTGCATTCGAGATAACACTAAACGATGTGCCTGTATGGTCGAAAATTCAGACTGGACGCTTTCCGGCACCGGAGGTACTATTCCAAATAATTGATAATCAGCTGCAGTTCAACGGGAAGATTCAAGAGAATCCAGACTTTGTTAAATAATAGTGAAGCAGCTCAGCTGGTGGAATACATAACAACAACAACACCAAATATATAACAGCAGATAAAGTAATATTAAAGTAAAGTAAAAAAAGAATAGAAAGAAACAGAACTGTAAACGTTGTGGGCAATTAGATGTAAAAACTCAACTCTTGTCTCTATATTACGTGAATTATAATAGTTATGTTACGTGAAGACTACGTTCTTATGTAGTATGTACCACTGCTCCAAAATCTGTGTATCTATAAATGTACCCTCTGCTGTAAGCAGTCCTATGCATAACTATGAATTTCCTTATGTATCTTGTCACTATGGCATGAATCCAGTCGGGTATTGGGTCCTTTGAGACACTGCAAGTAAATATTGTAATATGGTGTGTGAGTGTGTCTGTGTATGGGTGCCCTATTTCGGAGATAATGTATCAAATGGCGTAACACGTGTAATAATTGTTATAGGTGAAGTAACTAAATATAATAAAATGCAAGATTTTCTCTTTCAATCACTACAACTATAATTTAATTTGTTTTTGAATTGATACTGAAGTATTTAGTTGTGTTAAGTATTGTATTCTAGTATGGTATATCCAACGCTATATCCAACGTATTCTAATGTCAGTATTAGGCGACTTTAGCTTTACCTATTTAAAATCATAGCCGCTTCCAATGATGGATGGTAATGCGACGACTCGGCTCAACCACCTTTGACCCTTTCAATTAAAGCACGATTTAATAAATTTCACAAATTCGTACCAAATCTCACATTAAAAACAAATTTACGTAGGTATTTTTAATGATGTGTACATTTTATTTATCAAAAACTGGGCTTTGTTTCGCATTGTTAGGTTCTTAGAATGCCTATAAGAAATTCATTGAATTACATTTCGGGGCAGTGGATTATTATTTATTATTATTACAATATTATATTATAGTAGTGGTTCGATTTGCACTATGTACTTTTGTAAATAATATTATATATTCAGCTCGATTCGTTAAAATGGCACTGGCTTCCAGAAAGCTCAGAATCTGCCAAATATATGCGCAGTGTTTCATAATTCCAACTGTGTGTGTGTGAGAGAGTGTGTGTGTGTGTGTGGGTGTTATTGGATAGTGATAGCAACTTAGACTTAATAATTATTTAACTGCTACTTAGTACGTAAACCGAACTGACATCTAAGGAGCGAAGGTGTCATCGCGTGGATACCGTGATCGCCATTGGGAGCGTGTTCCGTATGGATAATTGTTACGGTACTTTGGCTGACGGTTGTAATTAGCTGGCGGTGCCTGCTGTTGACGCACAGGTGGTAGTTGTGGTTGTGGTTGCTCTTCTATTCCTCCGGTACGGTATGAAGCGCCTGGATAGCTGCTTACCGAATAACCAGGCTGCCTCGCTCCTGTGGCCAAGTAATTGGGATTGGAGCCACCGTAGGCGGGATTTGCGTTATTTCCGGAACCATAGTTAGAACCTTGGCCAAAGTTATTGCCCGAGCCATAGTTGGGACCTGAGCCATAGCTCGAAGCTGAGCCATAGTTAGGACCGGAGCCATAGTTGGAGCCTGAGTTGGAACCAGAGCCAAAGCTCGAACCCGAGCCATAGTTGGAACCTGAGCCATAGCTGGAGCCTGAGTTGGAACCAGAGCCAAAGCTAGCGCCGGAGTCGGAGCCAGAGCCATAGATAGAACCCGAGCCTGAGCTCGAGCTCGAGCTGGAGCTGGAGCCTGAGCTGTATGATGATGAATCAACCTTCTGGCGCGTAATGAAACTATCGCCGCGACGACGGCACACAGTACATCTGAAAGAGTGATGAGGAAAGTGTGGATTATACTGAAGATTCACTGAGATCAGTCCACTTGCCACTTACCTGCTAATCTTGCTCGTTTGATCTGCCTTAAGAGTTTGCTGGCGTGGTGGTACAAACTGATCCTGTTGCTCAATGACAGCCAACCAGAAGGAAGTCAGTGCGTCGTAATAGTTGCAACGTCCATGGCCATGGCACTCAATAACGGGATTGCCACGGAACTCCTCCAAACAGGAGCCGGGCGAGACAAGATTCTGGCCCACGCCTCCCGTGTTATCCATTGTGGTCTTTAGTTAAAGCACAAGAAGGACTTAGTCTAACAGGCAAGTAAGAAATCGATTCACTTACCATATAGTAACTGAAACCAGTCCACATCTCCTCCCAGCCTCCCGGACAATTCGGTATGGACATAGACTGCGAGTGGAGGGCAATGATACGGGTCGATGTCTCACACACGACGCAGCTGCAGAGTTTTAATGTGGCTTAGATTTGGTAATTTGTAACCCAGTTGTGTCAATCTTACCGGGAAATGTACTTGATGAGATCCCTGGATTGGATGGGAGTCATGGTCATGGGCATGGGCTCGGCCGTGGACAGCCAGAGACTGTCGTCGTTGTTCTGGGCATAGTTGCAGACTTCGTTGAAGTCACAGAACATGTAGGGCATGGTGCTGAAGCGCATTAGACAAGAGCCAGATTGGCCTAGATCCTGACCAACTGCGCGGCTGCTACCTA
The DNA here is from genome assembly GCA_035045005.1 of Liodrosophila aerea. Taxonomy (NCBI): domain Eukaryota; kingdom Metazoa; phylum Arthropoda; class Insecta; order Diptera; family Drosophilidae; genus Liodrosophila; species Liodrosophila aerea. The sequence goes on along the minus strand of JAWNNL010000934.1, from coordinate 5,842 downwards.
TAGTGCCGGATAGGGAATAACCTTCCCACAGTTTATTCGTATTTGCTGGACAGTCTGGGATGCGAACGGATTGCGAGTGGCGCGTGAAAATGAAGCCACGACTCTTGGGCAGCGGTGGAGGTGGTGCTGGGTCACCGCGTTGACCCGGTGCACCTTGCAATCCCCGTCGACCAGCCAATCCGGTTTCACCCATCTCTCCACGTTGACCTTGTGAGCCTTCTGAACCTTGGTAGCCTATTTCACCAGCATCTCCGCGATAGCCTCTATATCCAACTAATCCCTGGGCACCATACGCACCAGGCAATCCAGCATCACCTTGCTCACCCTTGAGTCCCTCCCGTCCTGGCTCACCACGATCACCAGGGCGAGCATATGTGAATGCATACGAGAGACCAGGCTCACCCTTTTTGCCATCCAGACCCCTTATACCATCGATGCCACTCCAGCCCGCATCACCAGTAGGGCCACGTTGACCACGTGCACCGATCTGACCCGGGCGGCCGGAATATCCTTGGTAGCCTTGTTCGCCCTTTGCACCATCGTTGCCCTGCAGACCTTCATCGCCGCGATCACCCATCTCGCCTTTAGGTCCCCAGATTGCAAAGCCAGCCTCACCTCTTTGACCTGGCATGCCCATGTCACCGCGCTCGCCCTTAATGCCCTGATGACCGTTCATACCATAACGGCCAGGGGCTCCTCGGTAGCCGATGTCACCAGGCAAACCTTGAGGGCCAATGCGTACAGGACCCTGGGGCCCGTTTTCACCGTTCAATCCATATTCACCTTGCTCGCCTGGTGCACCCTTCTGGCCAGAACGACCTGGACGTCCGGGCAATCCATCATAGCCAAAATCGCCCTCCTCGCCATGCTCCGCTTCTAGGCGGGCACCGGGCAAACCTCTCATGCCAACATCTCCTTGTATGCCCTTGGCTCCTGGCTCACCATCAAATCCAGGTTCACCTTGTAAACCAAAATCGCCGCGATTTCCTGGAGCACCACGCATACCAATTGTACCCTGCATGCCTGGCTCCCCATCGAGGCCTGTTTCGCCCGGTGGACCATGGTCACCATGTTCGCCGCGGGTATCGCCTTGACCGATGAACAGGACGCGACCGCGTTCGCCGGTTTCACCCCTTTCTCCGACTTCGCCTTGCATACCCTCTAGTCCATATGCACCAGGAAGACCCTCATCACCCTGCAGACCAGGAGCTCCAGGAAAACCAACATCGCCGCTTTCTCCAATCTCTCCTGGAGCACCAATACGTCCAACTTCGCCAGTTTGTCCCTTCAACCCGAAATAGCCATTGCGACCAGGATATCCAGGAGTACCCTCAACGCCTTGATCACCTTGCATTCCAGGATTGCCAGAATATCCAAATTCTCCACGCTCACCCTTTAAGCCGTGTAATCCAGGTAATCCGTTGCGACCGGGTGCACCAACTTCTCCCTTAGGACCAGACGAACCGTCGGAGGCAGGTAAGGAATCACCAGGAAGACCACGATCACCCTTAAAGCCTGGAGCACCGTTATATCCGGGTGCGCCTATCCTTCCGGCAACGCCCATGTCACCCTTAATGCCGCTGTAAGCCGAGACACCCTTGGCACCCATGCGGCCTGGGACACCTTGGTCACCCTGCTCACCCTTCATTCCATTAAGACCTGAGACACCAGGTCTACCAAATGGACCCATTTCTCCAGTAAGACCTATGAACAAAGCAGAATTATTAAAAAATACTATACTAGAAATTCAAATAGCAACCTTTAGGGCCCCATTCACCGACTGCACCGCGTGGGCCCAAGTCTCCCGGACGTCCATCGAATCCAATATCACCACGTTCACCTTGTTCACCAGGAACTCCGGGCAAACCTGACATACCAGGGTCACCGACAAAACCAGGTTGTCCAGGATCACCGACTCTTCCGGTTCGGCCAACGAAACCAATACTGCCCTTGGCGCCGTTTTTACCTATTGGTCCTGTAAAGCCCACTTCACCTTTCTGACCCTTCATTCCAAACTGGGCTATGGCGCCCGGGCGTCCAGTTTCACCTTGTGGTCCACCGGGACCAACTCTAATCTCACCACGTTGACCTTTGTTGCCAGAAAGACCTTTTTGGCCATCGAAACCAACATCACCAGTTTCACCCTTGATACCTTTCGGTCCTGGGCGGCCCATGGCACCAGGCGCACCATCGGGTCCATCATCGCCAAATATTCCCTTAATTCCATTGCGGCCGGGTGCACCAATTTCTCCGGGCAAAATGTATTGACCACTCTCGCCACGCACTCCTTTCTGGCCGACCAAACCAGGTAATCCGGGCTCACCTTCTAAACCAGGTCTACCAGGGGCACCGTGTAGTCCATAATCACCATTTTCTCCCTTATAACCTTTAGCACCAGGCAATCCCGGGAACACTGGTCCGGGTGGACCTGCGCTGCCAGGTTCTCCTTGCAATCCTTGCTCACCCCTCTCTCCCTTGCGTCCACGAAAACCAGGCTCCCCACGGTAGCCCAGGTCACCAGGTTCTCCACGATTTTCAACTATTTCTCCAGGATGCGGTTCGCCCTTGTCACCTTTAAATCCTCTGCTACCGCCTTCTCCACGCTCGCCCCTAAATTAGAATTTAAGTTTTGAATGCGTTTCACTTGAAAAATTTGAATAATTACTTTTTGCCATTATATCCAGGTTGTCCGGTCAAGTAAAATTTGGGTGTGGTTGGTGGGGCGCCACGTTTACCATCGCGACCATCTCGACCTGGTTGACCATCTAAACCAGGTTGTCCTGCCTCACCAAAGTCTCCACGCAGGCCACGCTCTCCCTTGGCACCGGGAGCACCGTCCCATCCGTTTAAACCCATGTCACCTTGCAAGCCTTGGTCGCCACGTCGTCCATTATCACCATCATCGCCTTTTTCCATTTCTATACGGCTTCCGGAATATTCGATTCTGCCAGGAACACCTGGTTGTCCGGTGCGACCTTCCTCACCAGGAATACCTGGCGAACCTTGCATACCCTTGAAACCTTCACGTCCTGGCCTTCCCTGAGCACCCTTAAGACCACGAGCTCCGGTAAGTCCAACCGGGCCCCGAGCACCATGCTCGCCAGGATAGCCAGCGTCACCAGTAAGTCCTTTACTTCCGCCAGGTCCAGCATGACAATACCCACAGTCATCACCTCGTATACCCTTATCGCCAAAGAATCCTTTCAAGCCGGGAATACCGTCAATGCCCGGACTGCCGCGTCTACCGGGTGTACCTGGGGAACCGACTGGGCCAACTATATTGAGGCCCTCACCCGGCATACCCTTGTCACCAGGCAAGCCAACTTCACCGCGATCACCACGATATCCATCAACGCCAGGAATGCCATTTTGACCAGGCTGACCCCTAGGTCCATAGAGGTTACGACCTGGATCACCTTGATAGCCAATTCGGCCTACAGGACCAGCTACACCATGTGAACCTTGCGGACCGGGTGGACCCATTAGTCCGAAGTCACCATCTTCTCCTTTCTCGCTGCGTCCAGGTGGGCCACGATTACCATTAAGGCCAGGATCTCCGGGTGGCCCATGTGGTCCCTGTAAACCACGACGTCCATCTGTTCCGGGAGCGCCGTTTAGTCCAGCTGGGCCATCAGGTCCGATGTCACCTTGCGGACCAATAGGACCAGGCAATGATCTGTCCAAGCTGGGATCATAGACGCCTTTAGGACCTATTGGACCCTGAATACCAGGAATGCCAGCGAAACCTTCCTCACCGTGCTCGCCAGGTCTCCCATCCACACCGTCCTCTCCATTGTAGCCTGGCGCACCCTTAACACCCTTGTCACCGGGACCTCCTGGTCCTCCATCGCGACCAGGCTTGCCGCGTTCACCGCGTTCTCCGGTATCACCTCGTATACCAGGTAGACCATCACGTCCAAATTGTCCAGGCTCACCAATGAGGCCGGGCAAGCCTTGATCACCGTATTCACCAACTTGTCCTTTGTATCCCTTTACGGTTTGATCGTAAAGCAGGGCACCGGGTTCACCTTCGCCAGGCTCACCCTTCTCGCCAATAACACCTTGCATTATCGGATAATTCTCAGGCACGCCCATTTCGCCTTTGTACCCCTGGGGACCCTGTTCACCCTTTTGGCCTTCTACACCGGCAAAACCGATATCACCTTTGTAACCAGTTTCGCCTGCAAATCCGGCAGTGCCGTTAGTGCCTTCGATACCGGGTTGACCACGGCTACCCTTGGTACCCTTGGAGTTGATGCCACCCTCGCCAGCCTCGCCGGTGGCTCCAGGTAGGCCCGGCTTGCCCATGGGACCACGTAAACCATTCTCACCCGGGAGACCAGCTCTGCCCTGTGGACCAGGACGGCCATCACAACCATCAATACCGCGAGGACCATGTGTGCCATCCTCGCCAGGAAACCCCTGTTTCCGATTAATATTCGAGATTAATCAAATTGCCGAAGTTCTTCTATAAATTACTTACACGTGCGCCGGGAAATCCATCCTCTCCTTGTAAGCCAGGATCACCCTAAAATATTATAAATAATATATATATTATTTATTATATATAGTGTATATTTTCACTTACACGATGTCCTTTGTCGCCTTGTTCGCCGTATTCACCGACATCGCCCTTTTCTCCGAAATAACCTGGCGGTCCTTCTGGTCCCATATCACCGGGCGCGCCCTCCCTACCGGGCACACCGCGGTAGCCAATGGTTCCCATACGTCCCTTGATACCCTTGCAATCGCATAGCGTTGTATTGCACTCCTGGAATGAGGAAATTAATGAAATGCTGATTGAATTACTTGGAAATGGTAGGAGAATGAGAACACGAACGAGACTTGATTGCCAATGATGAACACTTTGATTTGCCTTTGACTCGACGACCATCATTCATAATTGAGATCCGCAGACAGGCAAAATCAATGCACTGTCCTAATTCCGATTTGCAACAATGTAAGTGATAGTACAAAATCAGATCTACAGTGCGTTTCATAATCATAAGTCACTTTAGAATTTATTAAAATAAAATTAATAGGATTCTTGCCAAACCGATTGGTAGAGGTTCTCAAAAGTCTAGAAAAATATACTAAATATAAAAAAATGCAATAAAATGTTTCATCTTATTTATGATAATGAAACAAGATTTTTAGAAAGGTTTAATCACCAAATTTAAGTTATATTTAAGTGTCTTATGATTATGAAACGCACTGTATGTATATTAAGTATACTGATTGCCCATCACAATCATGCCATGAGAGCTATAAAATTTATGCTTTACAATTACAATTCATTCTAATGTGAGGGCGTGCTAGTATGTGTTTTCCCCTTTCCCATAGAGTCTTGAAATAATTTTATGAAAATTTATTTAAATTTAAACAGTACGTTTCATAATCATAAGACACTTTAAAATTTGTTAAAATAAAATTAATAGGATTCATGCCAAACCGATTGGGAGAGGTTCTTAAAAGTCGGGGACGATAAAATAAATATAAAATGAAATTAAAAAAAAAGTTCCACCAAATAGTTCTTGTCTAAAGGATAGAAATCTTATGATAATGAACACTAAAAAGTCGCATCAAATCGTGCTTTCAGTAAATAAAATTCATGCGAAAAATAGTTCAATGGAAAAACGGAAAATTCTAACGGTGAATTCAAAGCTCAGATGTATACGTATTGTTGTTGTAATAAAATTTTGGCTTTAGAAAGGTGTAAGACGTTAATGTTCAAATTCTAAAGTGTCTTATGATTATGAAACGCACTGTATTTTTCCAATTCAATAAAAATATTTAGATTTGTATAAGGTATCTACAACATTGAAATGCCCGACTGATCGGC
>JAWNNL010000933.1:0-13698 GCA_035045005.1 Liodrosophila aerea | reverse complement strand
ACAAAAAAAAGTGCGCTGAATAATTATTTATTTTTTTATTATCAGTTTTAGAGACTTATTTTTGATACTTATATTCTTAATGATTACTTAGGAATGCCAATAGCAATGGTTCAAAGCAAAAATTATGAAAAAATCAATATAAGTAAATCAAATACTGACAAATGTCCTTTCTATATGAATATATATATACAGTGCGTTTCATAATCATAAGACACTTAAATATAACCTTTCTAAAAACCTTATTTCTTTATCATAAGACACCTATCATTTAAACAAGAATTAACTTTTTTTTTAAATTTTTTATATATAGTACTATATTGTTTTAGACTTTTGAGAACCTCCAGCAATCGGTTTTTCAAAAATCCTATTAATTTTATTTTAACAAATTCTAAAGTGTCTTATGATTATGAAACGCATTGTAGAATAGGGCTAATAATTCCAATGATTATCAATAAAATTATGTTTATACATTATCCCTGGCTTACTGCAGTTTCTGGAGTTTCTTCCCCTTACCTTCCTCTCTTTTTTATTTATTTATATTGTTTTAAATTTATAATTTTACCTACTCAAATTATAATAATTTAGTACATTTTATTACATTTTTTTCTTACACATTTAATACATTTAAATCAAGTTCTACAAGTCTAAATTTTACATTCATATAAAAATAATTGTAATATTTTTACTAATTCTATTCTAAAGAGCTTGCTTGAAGAGCGAGTGTGAAGCTAGCATATTTAATTTATGTACTTAATTAATAAAACAACTGCCTTTGCCGAGTAGTTACTCGTATTATGCCATTGTGCATGAACTTATGGCGTTAACTGTAACCAGCACATACAACATGCAATCCTTTCAGTCACTTTGTGCCCCTCTTTGAGCCCGAGCATGCTACAAAAGCAAAAGCTAAAGCACACATTCAGCGAAAGTTTCTAAATTATTGCAAAACAAGCAGTGAAACAGGCAACAGTAACAACAATCTGTAATAACAACTATTTGTGCCACAAGCCGCGCCTCGTTGTGTCCTCTTAGCAGCAGGCATTCGAGGCGTTTTGTACTAAATATCGGCACGATGCCAGGGCCAAACGAGCGACGACTACAATTAAAAGCACACCTTTTGCAGTCACGATGAATACCAGAAGAAAGGAAAGGGGGGAGAGCTGGCTCTTCAATAATTGACAAGCCCCCTGTAGCATGCAACGTTGGTCTGTTGCACGAGTGAGGGGCTAGTGGATCTTCACACTGAGGCAGAGCACGCGGTGGTTACCGGCTCCGAGCATTTCGGTAGTATGGGGGGGTTAAAAAAAAACTGCCATGCTCTCCTCTCGGCTACGAGTGCTTATTAAAAATTCGCGTGCTGGGATTAGTGATCTAAGGGGAGATAGAGATAGACTGAGGGAGAAGAAAGGGAGTGAAGAAAAAGATAAAAAGAAAGGAGAGAGATCTAACTCCATTTATATTGTCATCCTAGGTGGCTGCTAGATGTTTTTGCAGCTCAGTTCGCGGCTGTGCAGATGTTGTTGCACTAGCCTTTGCCCACCCTACCATGACCACCTTTGGCCGCAGGTCCAGCTAAGACCGGTGGTCCCTTCAACAATGAACTGGGTTACCTCATTTCTTCGCCTTCAACAAGCATGACTCCATAAAAAAATAGCTTAGACCACAAAATTCATTTTACTTAATTTATTATAATTTTTCATTTAAACTGCATTTTTAAAGGAAATCTTAACGGGGTACTAAAGATTAATTATCAACTAACAATTTTTTTTTTTTTTTTATGTGTAAAAAGTAACGTACATTAAGGTTTTAACAATGTAGTATTTTTAAGAAGGGTTAAATTTAGCAAAAAGAAAATAAAAAAAATTCAGTGCAATAATCCATTTGTAAGTTATTTTATTATAGGGTATTATTAATTTATTTAGCTCCTAATATTTTAGTTTTTCCATATTTTTTCTTTCAGTGTATCAAATATTTTTATATTCTAAATTTTATTATTTTTATTTTTTTTCAGTGTATTTAAATTTTAATAGAAGAAAAAAAATAACATAAAATTTTTGTTTTTATACTCTTAGTTTTGTTTTATTTTTCTCAGTGTATAAATATTTTAATAATCTAAGTTTTTATTATTTTTTTTTTTCCAGTGTAAGAACATTTTTAATAATTATTAAAAAAAAATTTTTTCAGTGTATCATTTTAATTATCTAAGTTTATTGTTGTTCCAGTGTATGAAAATTTTAATCATTATTAATATTTTTTTTTTCTTTCAGTGTATTAACATTTTAATTATCTAAGCTTTATTATTTTTCTTTCAGTGTATGAAAATTTTAATTATTATTAATATATTTTCTTCCAGTGTAACAAAATGTTAATACTCTAAGTTTCATTTCAAATAATAATTCCATTTTAGTAATTATAACAATACATATAATTATGCACTTACCAGACGTCCAAAAGATCTTTTGGTGGGTGGTGGCACGCTAAGGAGATTTATTTATAATGATATATATGTACATAAGTGTAGGTTTGGGCAGGGTATTTGATATTCACTATCTTTTAATTTGTCACTTCCATGTTATTTTATTATGTCTTTTATTTTGGATTGTTTTGCATAGAATTTAATTATTTAATTTTTTTTTCTGTTACTGCTTTTAATTAATAAATAAGATATTTTAACAATTTTTAACTATTTATAACATTTTTACTGTTTTTGTTTTTATTTAACTATTTATTATATTTTTTCTGCATATGTACGTGTAGATGTAGGCGTTAGCACTTCGGCTTTATCGCAATATTCACTTAGAGATTGGCAAGATTGAAAAAAAAACGGATCAGGCACGAGCATCAGTGACACTATGGGTAACACTGTAGGTAGCACTGTAGGTGACACTGTAGGCGGCACTGTACACCATGGGGCGATCAGCAGCAGGCATTGGAGCGGGTTTCTGACGATCCTGGCCAAGAGGTGGAGCACAGGCACTGGGCGCAAAAGTTGGCCAGACGACACCAGTGGCGGCGAGGCTCGCACTAGGGCGTAGCAGCACTGCTGCTCTTTATTGCCTCCGGTTTAGGCACATGGTCCTAGGCCGCAAGGTACAGGCACCGGCCACAACGGTAAAGGGCTGACGGCTCTGCCGGAGATTCTCGACGCGTGGCTACTGCGCAATCCCAAGTGGCTGCGAGCAGCAGTTGAATTAAGCCCGTGTTACAGCTTGGGTGGGTGGTAGATTCCAATTGGAATCGATATCGGAGATTATATAATCCCGGAATTGGTGGCCGATTTGGGTTTGCCGACCCACGTGTATATCAAAAAACTTTAAGACTTGACGGACGTCGCACGTCTGTTCGAGTCGGGAGCCAAGACAGAACTTTTTGTTGGAAGCTGCGGCTGCGCAAGCCAGACCAGCAGTTCTAATAAGACAAAGCTTTTACTTATAAGAAAAGGGCTTTTACTGTACAATCGTACGATGTCATGAGTGCAGCTGCGGCTGCGCAAGCTAGACCAGCAGCTCTGATTGGTCACAGCTTTTGCTGTACAATCGTACGATGTGCAGGTGCAGCTGCGGCTGCTTAAGCTAGACCAGCAATGCTAATTAGCTTTTGCGCTGTTCTAATTAGCTTTTGCGGTACAATCGTACGATAACGTGGGTGAAGCTTTTGCAGCTTTTGTGCCATGTGGATCAGCTAAGCGAGGGTTGCTTGAACAGTTTCTTGAAAGCAACTGTTCCCACTTAGCTAATACAAGCGCCACTACACCCCAAAGGACGGGCTGGCGCATGCTGAGACTCCAGGATACAAAGTGAAAACATGGCGCGAAAAATTGTTGCAACGTTTTAGTTTTAATTTCCCAGAGAGAAGTTGGCATGACTCCACACCCTTTAGAGGAAGGAGTTAAGGAATTTAACCTTAGCGCCCAAGTATTTTATTATGTGTAGTTCCCATACGCTGGAATGTGCTGTGGATGACCCGACTCCCGACTCTCCCCACCATTGGACTACTTCGTGCGCGAAATTAAGCCAAAGTTGAAGTTTTCCCCCATGTGTGTGTCAGACACCGGGGAAACGTGCGAAGGAGCCGACGGACGGCGGGTAGTTGAAACGGAAGCAAACAGCAAAAGGCGAAGAAGGAAAAAGAAGAGAAAGAGAAAAGTTGCTTCCTCTCTTTAGCGCGAAAGGCAGTTGGCAATCAAAGTGCTGAGTCAGTTAGCCAGACATATTGAACGGGAACACCTCCCCTACCCACCTACCCACCTCCCCACCTGGCTAAGACAATGCTTTGGCATGCGACCCTCTCTTAAAGACACCTCTCAGAGTACCAAAAATAGCTGCCACTGTGGCAACTTTGTGTGTGCGTGACAAAATGGTATTTAAAGCCGCCGGAAGCGACAGCAATTTAAGTTGCAGCCAGCACCTCGTGGCTTGCATTCATTAATGCTGACTCAGTAGTGTTATTCCGCTTCTCGGAATACCCTAACTAGCTGAACGGGTTAGGCAACAGCAGGGAATGTTTGGAAAAGTCTAGTGTCTGGTTTACTTTTTTAATGTCAGCTAGATGCAGTCTACCAAAATATAAAAAAGATGGAATGAAAATGAAAAGAAAAATTAGATTTAATTAAGCTTAAATATCAGAAGCATATTTAAGTTAAAGCTTATGATTTAGATGAAATACAAACTATATAAAATATTAAAAAAATATATATAATTATATTAATGAAATAAGCATTAGCTGCATGGATTGGGTAAACCCTGGAGACATTCAATCAAACCAAAATTAATGGTTAGATAGATCATTATATGATAAGCTACAATATTTGAAGAGAACTTGTAGATGGGTTGAAGACTCAGCTGAATAAAAAATACATAAAATCTAGTAGATGTAATACATAAATATAAACATAATTTAAATTTAAGAGTAACTACATAATGCAGAAAAAATATTGAACTGAAAATATTGAATACTTTTATCAACAGATTACTTAAGGATTCCACGTGAACTAAGATGAACGGATTGGATTAGCTGACAACTATGAGTGTCTGCTGGAAGAGTTTGCTATCAAAGAAGAAACTGACATAAGAAGATTGCTCAAGGCAGCCATGTGGAATATTCTTACTGATTGGGTCATCTGACAGCAGAAACATATAAATAGGTAAGTGGTCTTGATAAAGTATATTACTCAAGAATTATATAGAGAGTAGTCTTACTGCTCGGGTTAGCTGACAGAATGTACTCGTAATAGCTGAAAGAATTTGATATCAAAGATGAATCTGACATAAAGAGAGGTAAATTGCCTTTAAGGCTGCAGATTGCTCAAGGATTCCAACTAGAATCATAGGCTTCATGGAGGGTTCTCAGCTCTCAATTGAACAAGGAAGCAGTAGTAGGATTCTCAAATAGTTATCATCAACCAAGATGCTGAACTCTTATCCATTCTAAAACTAACTCAATCTAGCAGAGCATTCAGTATGTGTCACAACCCTGCTCATTTTATTCGAATATCTTTCTATTTTTACCTTATGCTGGAGCCGTTTTTGCATTGCTTGCATTTAGCTGCTGCTGCTCTCTCAGGTGGGCTCAAAACTCACGCACAGACCACATCATTAAGTCGGAGAAGCCGCGTTGCAACGGTATTTTATTTGCCTAAAATTTCACTCAAGATGTGCGCGAGAATTAAAAGTGCTGGGTTCAAGGTTCGACTTGAGTTGAGTTGAGTTGAGTGCGGTACGAGTTGCCAAAGAGGCAGACACAAACTTTATCCTACGGTAACTTTGATTGGCAACCTTAGGGTGCATATTATTTGCCCAACTCAACTACATATATATGTATATATACTCTCAGCGTCTCAGTTATCCCCTCCACTACCAACCATATATATGACTATTTGCACAGGCTGTCGCGTTGCGAAAAGTTTTCGGGAGCCAGCAGAAATCGACATTTGGCAACTTTGAACGCACCCGCATGCATTTCAGCTTGCCTCAAATTGTTGCAAATAAAATTTTACCCGCCTTTTTCGGGAATCAGCTCGTAATTTCTTTAATAGTTCTTCATCATCGTCATCAAACTGCGGGGGGAGGGGGAGGGGGAGGTGAGTGTGGTGCAGTTTGTATGTGCTAAGTGGTTGTTAGCATGCATTTTGCATACGCTGCTTTTCGACTACTGTGTGTGTAGGTGTGTGTGTGGCATAGGTAAAATACCTGTGTTAATTTATATGGCACACAGTCTGGCGCACTTTCTACTGCAGCCACAAGCCAAACAATGTGTGTGTGTGTGGGTGTGTGTGTGCTGCATTTTAACTGGTTTTGTGTTTGCTTGTTAGTCGCAGATTTGTCATTTAGGCCGCATTGTTAACGTTGAGCAGCGAACAAGCCAACAGCACATAATGCACAAAAAGATAAAGACATTAAATACTCTCTAAATTGATGCGAAGTTAGGTAACAATTAACGGACCTTGCTCCAATAAAGCTAAGGAATATGGGACGGTTCATAAAAGCCTCAGGCTGGTTCTAAAGCGAAGTAGTTGAGAATTATAAAACCGCGGTACCACAATGGGCCTCTTTTGGCCTAAGTGAGCTGAGGTCTATTCCTCAGCTACCGCCTAACCTAACCTAACCTAGGTAACAATTGGCATATATCGATGAGTATATCGATAACTTGAATAACTTGAACTTGAAGACTGACACAAGTACAATAAAATATCACTTGAACTACATATTGACGACTTTTCAGGCAGTGATTATTTCAGACTGTTATAATATAATAATATATAAGTCCTACAATATAAATCATAATTCAATGTCACAGTATCCCATTTTCATATAATAATATATCATACTCGTATTTATTCAAACCATTTCATTTCAATCTTCATTATCAGGGTATAATTTTCTTTACTAAGCAATTTTGGTTCTCAGAATCAGATGCTTGAACTTTTAACGTATTTAATCACCTACAATTTTCTATAGTTTTTAAGTGGATTAAGTTACAATTTCCTTTGTCTGCAAAAAATTGTTATATATTTAAAGTTATTTGGAATTGTGAAGATGTACTGCGAGGTGACCAAAGTCATTTCAGCCTTGTAGCTGCAGCATGGTTTACAATAAAAACTGTAGCATACTTTTAAGCATGCCCATAATATAGAGAGTTTTAGTCACGATCATATTGAAGGCCTAACTTGAAAGCTTATGTACATAAAACTTGACAATTTATAACTGCAATATGTAACATAACAGTACTAATATTTTGTCACAAAACTCATTAGCTCAAAATAACTTTAGTTTGCTTAGTTGTGTGAATGAGAGAAAGAATTATTGTTATACCTACTGCATCTAAAGTTCGCTTTGAATAAACTCGAGTATATTACACAAGACTAAGGCATAGTCACTACTAAGAAAAACCTAGAAAAACTAAAGAAAATTATGAAAACTATAAGGAACAAAAATATATTCGATACGGCTTGTTATAAGTAATCTAAATATAGTATTCCTTTAAGTACTCTACTCCTACATTGAGTACAGTTCAGCTCTTAGATGATAGCATATCATTGATAGGCAATTGCAGTTATATATAAAAAGTAGAACAAGCCAAAAAAATCAAAAAATCACTAACTAACCGTAGCCAAGTCACGTTTCCCTTCGATCCAAGTCAACTTCCATTCAATCTATAACAATTTGAGTCTATGTTGATATAATGAATTGTCATTTAGTAATTTTGAGCTGTTCCCTGCGTCACAACATTGCTATGTGTTACACACACACACACACACACTACTTGGCAAAGTACACACAGTAGCCAAATAGTAGCAAATCTAGCTTCTGCCCGCTCATGGCCGCTGGCTCCCCCTCTCTCCCCCTCGCCATGTGGGGCATCTAATCAACAGAATTTAGCGTCATTTGAGTGCGTGTGGCATGTAAATGGATTGGCGCCGGCTGCAGTAGAGAGTGTGGGCTGGAGGCTGGGATACAGAATCCATTTGTGAGTATCAGTGACAGGCTGCGGGTGTCATCAATTTGAGTTTGTCTGCCCCTCGCAGCTGTTTTTGGCACTGATTTGCCGCTGATTTTGCAGTAAATGCAGGAAAAAAACTGGAAATGGGGCATCAAATCCATCAACGGGTTGAAATTGCAGCATTCACGCGAAATGTTGCAAAAAAGAAGAGGATACATTTCAGAAGGGGGGAACAGCATGATGATGCTGCGATGCTGTGGCGGATCTCTGATGTCAACGTTGATGACGCTGCGTGACACGAATTTCAGTGCTGGTACTGCTCGAGGGGAGGGAGGGGGGTCGGGGGGACTCGGTTCTACTAAAGTAGATGCCGCTTAAAAATTTAAATTGTATTTGCGGCAGACTGGAGTGTCTGTCTTGGCGACCAGAGCAGGGCAGGTGCGATGCACACTAAATCAATGCAAGGATAACGCCCATCCTTAACGAGCGACAGGGCGACACTCCCGCCCCTTCCCCCACCACCAAAAAAAAGGTTCAGATATTTGCACATAAAAATTGCAAAAGCCGTGCGTTGGTGGTGCTTTAGTGGTGCTGCTTGTGGCATAGTCTAAAAATTCAATCGTACATGCTCTCGCCACTTGCCACATAGGCAGGGGGGAGGGGGTCCTGCTGTGGCTGTGGCACACCTGCTGATGAGTAAATCTTAAGTGCAATAAAGACAGAAACGCAACAAAATCCAAAGTACGTGCAGCTGAACCCGGCTCCAGTTCAGTTGGGTTTTAGGAAAGGACAGCGTAGGATAGTAGAGGACAGGATAGTACAGTGCCATAGACATTTCCCTCCTCGTTCACTTACTTAGCGGGATTTTCGGTCTCGTGTTTGCAAAGTTCGCCATTCCTTTAAGTAGAACATGGCTGCCAGTATACTATATACACATATATATAGTTAGTACCTATATATGGCCTTTGTTTTGTTCTACTTTCACGTTAAATCGTAAATTTTACAAACACAAAAAGAAGAAAAGAAAAGTAGAAGAAGCACAAAAAAAAAGCAAAACTTTTGAAGCGCCTACGTGACGCACTGAAGCAGATTTCTATAAAACCAGTACGACTGTACACAGGTTAAAAATAAAAAAAAAAGGTAAAAAAAAAGAGGAAAAATGAAAATAAAATAGTTTTCAGCCTTTGCCGTGCGCAAAAGTTACGCTAAACTCCAGACGCAAGTGTTAAGTGCGTTGGGTTAGCTCAGCTGGAGTGGCGCAGGTGTTGAGGGGGATGGGGAGGGGGGTTAGGTTATGGAGAAGTGTCTCTGGGATTTGGCAAGCTAGTTACCAAAGGAGCTCGTGTGCCACAGCTGAACTTTGAGCTGCCAAGAAAATTGCAAAGCTATTGTACCTAAGAACTTGCCATAACAATACCCCCGAGCGCGTTTCTCTCTTGGTTTTTTTCTTTCGCCTCAGCTGTTTATAAGGCTTTGCCTCTATGTTCTCTAATACTTGCCAGGCTGTACGCATTCCATTTAAAAAAGTTATTCGGGTACACCTTTAAAGCCATTTAATTGATTTCGAAATGTGTTTAGGCACATGTGACTCAATCGAATGGAAGCGATTGATTTAGGTAATCGATAGGGTTGCGAAATTTAACTTAGAAGTGGGTGTAAATGGAGCTTGTTATATGGCATTGATTTCTGTAAGCTTATATGCTTTATACTACTATATAGTAATGTATGATATTCACTGCACTGAGTATGTTAAGCTGTACATTTAAGTAAAGAGTTTAGACAGGCATTAAGTTGCTCCTAGTACACAATTCATATATGTATTTAGTTATAATCTTTTGCATATTTAGTTTATGTTTTCTTTATAATAATAATAGACATTATATTCAGTTATAGCTTTAATAATTCTATTCCGCCTTTAAAAGACAAAAAATTAAATAAAATTTAGGTCATTTTCGACCTATTTAAAACTATTTGCTGCTCAATTTTAATGGCTTCTTATAACCTTCTTCATATCAATTGAATAGTCACTATAACTTTTTACCTCCTGTAGTTCAACTCAGATCTATAATGAGAAAAAGACGTTAAGCACAGTTTCATAATCATACCAAAACATGTCCACCTCTAAAGACCATAAAAGAGTATTCTATTTTTAGCTTGATCCCGATGTATCATCATCGAATGACTAGACAAGGAGCTTAGCTCTGCCGCTTTATGGTTTTGGTAAATTAAAGTGGCAAAAGCAAAACCTGATTACGCATATGACAAAGTAAAAACTCGTAAAAAAAACGTAGAACAAAAGCAGCTTATGCTTATAAATATTTACCAACAAAAAGCGTCTACTTTTTTTATGCGAATTCTTAAATTTGTACATTAAATTGTAAATTGCGTAAAATGCAGGGGATCAGGATCAGAGAGAAGCTGGAAACCAGGATACGCATTCTATATGCTTGTTAAAAGATTATGGAGGGGATAAGGCGAGGTACAGTCACCATCAATGCCAATGCATATATATATGTATATAATAAAGAATTTTTGCATATTTATTTAAATATCCAACCATTTTTAACGATTTACTGCGAAAATTTCATGCATTTTATGTGCGTGTGTGTGTTGTACTTAAGCAAATATGCTACTATACTGTGTGTGGGTGTGTGCGTGAGTGTGCGTGTGTCTGCATGTGTGCGTAAGCATGAAAGGCCCTTGACCAAGTAACCA
Organism: Liodrosophila aerea; assembly: GCA_035045005.1. Lineage (NCBI taxonomy): Eukaryota > Metazoa > Arthropoda > Insecta > Diptera > Drosophilidae > Liodrosophila > Liodrosophila aerea. The sequence continues at coordinate 3,045 of JAWNNL010000933.1, read as the reverse complement.
TAAAGCATGAAGCATGCTGCAAATAAGTAAGGCTAGACAGCCTTAAGAATGTAATGCCAAGAGAGAGAAGCGGGTCTCTCCCTGGCCTGGTCAAAACGAGAGCTCAGCAAGTGAACCAGGGAAGCCAGCACACTATACTGAGCCATGAGTTCTACCCCATCAAACCACTTCACCGTCCTCTCCTCCCCTCTTCACTCAATATTTCTCAGTATTTCTGTACCATGTTTCGTGTTTCATGTTTCGTTACGTTTGCTTTTCGAGTGGGCGCTGAATCGCTTTGCTTGTGGACCACCGGTGGAGAGGGGGGATGTTATACGTTAGCGGGGGCCAGTGGGTCGGTGGGTCGACGAGTTGGTAGGTTGGTGGGTTGGTGGGTTGGCAAGACTATCGCTTGTAGCAGGAAACATGAAATTTTAATAATGTTTATAATGCCAAAAGGATTTGTTAGCCGACGCTGCACACTGCACACTGCATATGTGTTTAAGAGGGTCGTACGAACAGAATGGCTTGTTTCAGTTGAGTTATATTAGTCAAATTAAGAAATCGGTTTATTCAATAAATTCACTCAATAAATAAATCTATATATATAAAGTAGTTCGTTCTGACTGACTGACTGACTGAGTGACTGACTGAGTGACTGACTGATCATCAACGCACAGCCCAAACGGTAAGATATAGCGACCTAATTTTTTCGCAGAATGATTGCTTATGACCCTTAGACGCACGTTAAGCGCTGATATCTGAAAACCCCCTCCCCCTTCCAACAGCGAAGAGCAACTGTAGCCACAATTTTAAAGATAAAAACTTGGTGCTTAATATAAAAGTAGCTATTGGCTACCTAAGTCTATTCTGAAAATTTCAGCTTGATTGGACAATAAACAATGGAGTTATTCGAAATTTAATGTATTAGTATGGGGAAGGGGGGAAACCAAAACAATTCTCGCATGCCAGATGAACTGTGTATACGTGTAATATACGTTGGAGCATCGATATGCTGCCATATTCGTTTAAAATAGCGCGGGTACATACGTACATTTAAGCACATGCATACATATGTACATCAGTACATACATACATTTATACATATAACCATACATTCGAATATACATACATTTAAACAAATGTATGTACGAATGTATGTTTGCGTGTGTGTACATGTATATATGTCCATGTTTAAATGTACATGCATACATTAGTACATACATATTTACGTACATACATTATACATTCATTCATACATTCATTAATACATGACATGTACATATGTATACATGTACATACATTTATGCGCACATACATACATTTAAACATATGTACATGAATAGATACATACATACATATATTTAATACATACATAAACATTTTGACATCAGGACATATCTACATACATATATACATATAAACATATGTATATACGAATGTATGTTTGTATGTGGGTACATATGTATGAACTGATGTACATATGTATGTATGCATGTATATATGTATGTACTGATGTACATAAGTATGTATGTATTGATGTACATATATATGTATGCATGTATATACTTCAGTACATACATATTTATGTACATACATCATACATTCATTCATACATGTATGTACATTCATGCGCACATACACACATTTAAACATATGTACAAGCATAGATATGTACATACATATATTGAAGCATATTTATGTACATACATTTAAACATGTGCACATACATGCATACACATGTACATATGTATAGGTAAAACTGTACAGCTATTACCCCTGCATCCTCTGCAGACACTGGCGAAAATTTAAATAATAATTTCTATAAAACAACTGTATCTTAATATTTTTATTGCATATCGGTGTTATATTATATATATTTATTCAAAGAACATATACGATATAGTTTTTTTCTTGCCATTGTTTTTAGACTATGTATTTTAAAAAAGTACAAAAGGGTCTATTAAGTTTGTGCAATTCAGAAATATATATGTAACAGGCAGAAGAAGGCGTGGCAGAACCCACCAAGTATATATATTCTTGATCAAGACGACGAACTGAGTCGATATAGCCATGTCCGACTGTCTGTCTGAGACTTGAACAACGAGATCTCGGAAACTATAAGAACTAGAGACTCAATTCTTTTTAGGCTCTGTACTTTAAAAAAGTACAAAAGGGTCTATTAAGTTTGTGCAATTCAGAAATATATATGTAACAGGCAGAAGGAGGCGTGGCAGAACCCACAAAGTATATATATTCTTGATCAGGGCGACGAACTGAGGCGATATATATATGTCCGACTATCTGTCTGAGACTTGAACACCGAGATCTCGGAAACTATAAGAACTAGAGACTCAATTCTTTTTAGACCCTGTATTTTAAAAAAGTACAAAAGGGTCTATTAAGTTTGTGCAATTCAGAAATATATATGAAGGAGGCGTGAGGAAGGAGGCGTTAGGGAACTCTGCCCCCTGTTTAATGGCGTCGTGAAGGTGGCCGAGCGAAGCGAGGACACAACCACGGGCCTTTTCATTGGGGGTTGGCGTTCTCGCGAAGCGAGAACGCAGGGGGCGAAGCCCCCTAGTAAAGTATAAATAGGAGAAGAAACTCATTAATTTTCTTTAATTTAAAGGCAAACAACATTAAGCTGAAAGCTTAAATATTAAATAGTATTCATAAAAATTGAAAAGAAAAGAATTTTTTAAAGTTGAGCTTGTAGAAATAATATATAATAAATTGCATTAAATTATGTGGAATTGTACTTATTTAAATATAATTATTATAATATTGTGTTTGTAAATTCTTCACTTATTTCAATTATTAACGACATCGTTGTTTTAATTTTAATTCTATCAGTTTGAACTTTTTTTTTTAAAATTATAAACTTAAATAACTTTAATATTTTAATTTAAAAATCTAATTTTAATTTACTTTTACTTTTTTACATTTTACATCTAGATCAACTGCACTTAGTTGATATTATATAAATAAATAAAAATCAATCATTTCAGTAATCAGTAATCATTTCTTTTATTGACAAATGACATTTTAATCAAAGAAAAATCA